>JABUQX010024759.1:17500-23712 GCA_015478945.1 Trachelipus rathkii | reverse complement strand
AATTTAACACTGTCATAGTAATATTTAACATAACGTACCTAACTTACGAATAAACAGCTTTCATTAACCTAGAGTATCTAAAGCAACACATCACCTCCCGAGAGAAAACCCAATGGGATGCGTCCCTTGAGAGGGTGTGAATCCTGAGAGGGGGATCACCCCGAAGGGGTGTAAGCGGGCATTACCCCTCCGACTAGCAGTGAAATATCTAACTGGAAAGACAACGTGAGAGGTTCTAATAGAATAGACGTTGTGTTCTCGTCGTGTGACGATATTAAAACCCTTGATGTACGCAACTACTGGAAACCCATCGATTGTGTGACCTTCATGCGTACGTGTATAGGTTTCACAGTTCAAACATCTGAAAATATTACAGCATTGGTTAAAATAAAAAACGAATTAACATCGCACCTTAACGATGTTGACATACTTGAGGACTTAATACATATAGCACATGGTGTAATCTATGATATTTACACCGAAACATGTGGTTTCCCGTATAATGCAGTATACAGGAGTGCGTTAATAACTATCAGCTTGGATGAGTTTACTTCTCTCTTGTATGAGAGAATGAGTGCTGCTGAATCGACATACGCCGAAAAATGGTTTAGTGTTGCTGAAGGCATTTATACTTACATTCTTTCAAAGGGTGTTGAATCTTTAGAGAGATATATAGAACGTACCCAAGTTATGTTGAATCCTATGTTCTCTGATTAGATGAATTAATATATTTAAAATAAACTTATGTTTTTATGTATTTATATAACGCTCTTTTCAATGAAAATTATGTTATAAAAAAATGAAAACTTGTTTTACTTCCCTCGTATGTTCGCTTTATTGATTAAATTGTTAATGATAGCTGTTTATTCGTCTGGTTGTTGTGTGTTAAGTATGTTATGTTCATAGTTTAGCTTTACAGAGGGTAAAACTTTACGTTGTTTGTCTTTACCCGTTAGGTAAGGTTATGATAAATTTTTGGTAAATATTACTATGTTAATGTAAAATTAATATTGTCATGTTGGTGATATGTTTGATAAAGTGTGAATGGATTATGTTTTTGTATGCCTTGTAAGTTTGGACCTTTGTTAATGTTAGCAGTTTATTCTTGCTTAAGATGTGTCAGGTTTGTCGTTGTATATTATATTCTTAGTTCTGGTAATGCTATGTTGGCTTTATTAATGTGAAAACTTTGTTACGTTAGCATACTTTCGCTGCTCTGTATGATAATTAGGTTAGGTTATGATAAATTTTTGTTAAATGTTACTATGTTAATGTAAAATAACAGTGATATGTTAGAGATATGTTTGAAAAAAGTGTGAATAAGGTACGATCTGTATGCAAATGGCAGTTACTTTCCTATTGTTAAGTATGATACTTTGTTAATATCGACTGTTTATTCGTGTCTAAGGTATGTTAGATTTGATGTTATACATTATATTCTTACATCAGGTTATGTTATGTTAGCTTTATTGATGTGAAAACTTTGTTATGTCAACATATATTCGAGGGTTAGTATAAAAAGAACATGTTTGTTGGCAGGATGGTGGCTTGGATTTACTGATATACTGTTTAGGGTACAAACGTGACAATTTTAAAAAATTTGACTTGAATCAATAGATCAATAGATCAATAGATCAATAGATCAATAGATCAATAGATCAATAGATCAATAGATCAAGGATGGACAGGAGGGTGGTTGGATGGTGGTTTGATTTACTGATTTACTGCTTTAGGGTATGTAAAACATGACAATTTTAGTAAAAATTTGACTTGAATCAATAGATCAATAGATCAATAGATCAATAGATCACAACTGGACAAGAGGGTGGTTGGATGGTGGTTTGATTTACTGATTTACTGATTTACTGCTTTAGGGTATGTAAAACATGACAATTTTAGTAAAAATTTGACTTGAATCAATAGATCAATAGATCGATCAATAGATCAATAGATCAATAGATCACAGAAGGGCTGAGGAGAGTAGTTTGATTTACTGATTTACTGATTTACTGTTTTAGGGTATGTAAAAACGTAAATTTGTAAGTTATAAACATAAAAAGAATAAGAAATTTATTTATTTATTTATTTATTTATTTATTTATTTTTTATTTTTTATTTTTTCTTGATGGTTCTGAAACCATTATTTTCGAAATCTACAGACCCAATAACCTATATAAAGACACCAACATTGTTGTTATACGAATGTTTATTAACTAGGCACCGCACCGGCTCCAGCACCGGTGTCGATACCGACTCTGAATCCTTCTCAGACTCCTCCTTCCTCATTCTTCTTTTCCTCCTTACTCCTTTCCTCCTTTCCTCCTCCTTCTTCCTCTGTTTTGCATTCCATGCATTTCTTCTTCTTTTTTCAACTGGGGACCCCCCTCCAGGGGGGTCTCTGGACTCCGAAACCGAATCCGACTCCAACTCCGTCTCCGACTCCAACTCCTCTACCCTGTCTCCAAGTTTCAGTCTTCTACGATAATTTTAATTTTTTGTGGGGCAGCGTCCCCCCTTACGGGGGGGGCAGAGGGACGTAATCTCGTCTCCGACGAGATTACGTCATCATATAGCTCACTTCCAAATTTTAGCCCGATACGTTAAGCCTAACATGGTTTTCAGGACGAATTTGACCTTGGCGCTAAGGGGGCAACACCCCCTTAGGGGTGACCTACGGTCACCAAAACTCGCCTGTGATCCATCTGTTCGATTGGAAATCGTTAAGCCTAATCTTTACTCAGAAAAGGAAGACGCAACAAGGGCGTAGCGTTATATTTCACCTTCGCTCTCAGGGGGAGGTACCCCCTATATACATCCTACCGACTTGAAATTTACCCTGTTTCGAGCTTAACCTATACGTAGATTATATTCCAAGTTTCAGACCGATAGCTCTATTCCTTCCTAACGAAAAGGGCTACCGCTCAACTTGATATATTACTACTCTCGTTGTATTCGTAACTAGCTTACGGAACCTCGTCGGATCTTCACTATGCCATCTTGTCCATTTGAGGTTCATCCCTTGGCCCAGGTGTGCCTTAACCGTACCACCTCACAAAACCTCGCCATTCACTCCTATTATGAACCTTTTCTCTTGCCTCTGCCAAACTCACATTTCGCTTCTCCAGGCATTCCTTTACTAACTCAATCCACCTTTTCTTCGGTCTCCCAGCCGGTCGATTCCCAGCACACTCACCATTATACATCCTCTTAACCAACTGACTATCATTCATCATTTCGACATCACCAAGCTATCTCAACGTAGTTTCATTTATTCTTTCATTTACCCCTTTTTCACACCACCCAACTCGCGAATACGTTCATTCCACATTTTATCAATTCTTCTTTGACCTAACACGCCCGTAAGATTGTCCATCTGAACACATTGTACTTTAAATCTATACTTCTTATTCCTTATATATATATATATATATATATATATATATATATATATATATATATTTATATTTTTTTTAGTTATATATATATCTATATATATATATATATATATATATATATATATATATATATATATATATATATATATATATATATATATATATATATATATATATTTATATATATAAATATATATGTAAGGCATTTATACTTACATTCTTTCAAAGGGTGTTGAATCTTTAGAGAGATATATAGAACGTACCCAAGTTATGTTGAATCCTATGTTCTCTGATTAGATGAATTAATATATTTAAAATAAACTTATGCTTTTATGTATTTATATGTTTTTATGTATTTATATAACGCTCTTTTCAATGAAAATTGTTATAAAAAAATGAAAACTTGTTTTACTTCCCTCGTATGTTCGCTTTATTGATTAAATTGTTAATGATAGCTGTTTATTCGTCTGGTTGTTGTGTGTTAAGTATGTTATGTTCATAGTTTAGCTTTACTGAGGGTAAAACTTTACTTTGTTTGTCTTTACCCGTTAGGTATTATGATGGTTAGGTAAGGTTATGATAAATTTTTGGTAAATATTACTATGTTAATGTAAAATTAATATTGTCATGGTGGTGATATGTTTGATAAAGTGTGAATGTCTTATTAGTTACTTTTACTGTTGATAAGTTTGGACCTTTGTTAATGTTAGCAGTTTATTCTTGCTTAAGATGTATCAGGTTTGTCGTTGTATATTATATTCTTAGTTCTGGTAATGCTATGTTGGCTTTATTAATGTGAAAACATACTTTCGCTGCTCTGTATGATAATTACACAAGGTTATGGTAAATTTTTGTTAAAAATTACCGTGTTAATGTAAAATAACAGTGATATGTTAGAGATATGTTTGAAAAAAAGTGTGAATAAGGTACGATCTGTATGCAAATGGCAGTTACTTTCCTATTGTTAAGTATGATACTTTGTTAATATCGACTGTTTATTCGTGTCTAAGGTATGTTAGATTTGATGTTATACATTATATTCTTACATCAGATTATGTTATGTTTATCTATAGTGACACTCAAAATGTGACATGAAACAATAGATCAATAGATCAATAGATCATGGATGGACAGGTGGGTTGCAGGATGGTGGTTTGATTTACTGATGTACTGCTTTAGGGTATGTAAAACGTTACAATAGATCAATTGATCAATAGATCAATAGATCAATAGATCAATAGATCAATAGATCAATAGATCAATAGATCAATAGATCAATAGATCAATAGATCACATAACGGACAAGAGGGTGGTTGAGTGGTGGTTTGATTTACTCATGTACTGCTTTAGGGTATGTAAAACATGACAATTTTAGTAAAAAATTTGACTTGAATCAATAGATCAATAGATCAATAGATCAATAGATCAATAGATCAATAGATCACAACTGGACAAGAGGGTGGTTGGATGGTGGTTTGATTTACTGATTTACTGATTTACTGCTTTAGGGTATGTAAAACATGACAATTTTAGTAAAAAATTTAACTTGAATCAATAGATCAATAGATCAATAGATCAATAGATCAATAGATCAATAGATCACAGAAGGTGATGAGTATGGAGGGCAGTTTGATTTACTGATTTAGGGTATGTAAAAACGTAAATTTGTAAGTTATAAACATAAAAGAATAAGAAATTTTATTTATTTATTTATTTATTTATTTATTTATTTTTTTATTTTTTATTTTTTTCTTGATGGTTCTAAAACCATTATTTTCGAAATCTACAGACCCAATAACCTATATAAAGACACCAACATTGTTGTTATACGAATGTTTATTAACTAGGCACCGCACCGGCTCCAGGACCGGAGCCTGTACTGTCTCTGAATCCTTCTCAGACTCCTCCTTCCTCATTTTTCTTTTCCTCCTTACTCCTTTCCTCCTTCCTCCTCCTTCTTCCTCTGTTTTGCATTCCATGCTTTTCTTCTTCTTTTCAACTGTACTTCCAGAGGGAGGTCTCTGGACTCCGAAACCGAATCCGACTCCAACTCCGTCTCCGACTCCGAATCCTTTCTCCAAGTTTCAGTCTTCTACGATAATTTTAATTTTTTGTGGGGCAGAGGGACGTAATCTCGTCTCCGACGAGATTACGTCATCATATAGCTCACTTCCAAATTTTAGCCCGATACGTTAAGCCTAACATGGTTTTCAGGACGAATTTGATCTTGGTGCTAAAGGGGCAACACCCCCTTAGAGGTGACCTACGGTCACCGAACCTAGCCTGTGATACACCTGTTCGATTGGGTATCGTTAAGCCTAATCTTTACTCGGAAAAGGAAGACGCAACAAGGGCGTAGCGTTATATTTCACCTTCGCTCTCGGGGGGAGGTACCCCCTATATACATCCTACAGACTTGAAATTTACCCTGTTTCGAGCTTAACCCATACATAGATTATATTCTAAGTTTCAGACCGATAGCTCTATTCCTTCCTAACGAAAAGGGCTACCGCTCAACTTGATATATTACTACTCTCGTGGTAGTCAGAAAATCCACCCTATAGAGCTTCACGGAACCTCGTCGGATCTTCACTATGCCATCTTGTCCATTTGAGGTTCATCCCTTGGCCCAGGTGTGCCTTAACCGTACCACCTCACAAAACCTCGCCATTCACTCCTATTATGAACCTTTTCTCTTGCCTCTGCCAAACTCACATTTCGCTTCTCCAGGCATTCCTTTACTAACTCAATCCACCTTTTCTTCGGTCTCCCAGCCGGTCGATTCCCAGCACACTCACCATTATACATCCTCTTAAC
>JABUQX010024759.1:0-5000 GCA_015478945.1 Trachelipus rathkii | reverse complement strand
CTTAAACTCTCTGCTTTACTGCTTAACTCAACTAACTGCTTTACTGCTTTAACTCACAATGCATTATACTGCTTTTTAACTATATATTTTATATAACAACTTACATTACCTATAAGCAGTAAATACAGTAAATCAAAGAGGTGTCTACCATAGGGGATTAGTATGCTTTCTTGTATTTACTGGCCTTTTACTGCTTTAACACTCATGTCTTTATGCTTCTACTTTCAACATGATATTTACTCGCTTTAACTCAGCTATATTTATTAACATTTAAAATGCCTTCAAAGCAGTAAGATCAGCTAAATCAAATAGACGGTGTAATTACCTAAGAGTATTAGTAATGACTTTTGTTTATTACTGCTTTACTTGCTTTAACTCATGTTTTTTTTTAACTGCTTAAACTTTTCTAGCATTACTGCTTTAACTTTTCTGCTTTACTGCTTTAACTTTACTGCTTTTACTGTTTTAACTCCTATATTGCTTACATTATGTTTTTCTTTATATTTTGGAAACAAAATTCACCTTCCATGCTTATACGTCATTTTTGCTTTAATACTATTTTTATATTTCTTACATTTGTAATAAGTAGAATAAAAATACACCAAGAGTTATCTGTTATTCAAACATTTAATTTTTAATAAAATTCGTACAATCCTTTATTTAAAAACCTTTTTTATATATACGAGTTTTAAGGGAAGTAAAATCGCGTTTCCATTTTTAAAGCATTTAATTACTTTATACAGAACTTATTTAATATTGACATACAAAGAAGGAGACATCAATATAATTTACAAGCTAGAAAAACATACATCTATTTAAATAACATATAATCAATAATACAATAGCAAACCACATAAATTGGAATATAAGGGTTGAACAGGGTAAGACATAGTTTTTACACAGCTTACATTATTATATATTAAATAAGGTAATAATAATGTTACTTCAATATAAATTTCTAAGCTTTCAACGAAGTCAATTTATCGTGAACAAGCGTATCGTTTTTTGCTCTATAAAACGGAAATTTGATGTTCCTGTTCAGCGAAATGTGACAAGGTAATTTTTTAACTAATAGGCCGATGATCTTCTCCAAACTTTACAGAGTTTTATTTCGTTAACTAGCAAACACGCCTAAAAAGCACGAGGTTCATTTTTAAAAAACACCGATCTTTCATTTCCGCTTCATTCATTCTTTAATAATTAAAAGTACGTGCGTACTCTGTCAATTTTCAATGAGCTTGAGGATGCTCAAGATAGACCAACTAACCAGTGAATGGGGTGGATTGTTAGAATCGATCCAAAAGAGAGACTTAGTCCTAATGTGCCTTTTCTCAAAATGTTTAAATGATAGGCGTTACAGGCTGAAAGGTCTGCAGTAAGATCATAGGCGTATAAATTACTATTCTTTGCGTATCTTCAAGAATTTACAACCTTGTCCGCTATCATTACATGATTTACAGTATTGGCTCATTAAAAAGTTTCGTCAAAAAGGATCGCAGGATACAGAGAGATAGGTTCTCGTTCGATAATAACATTTTCAATTATCCACGTCCGTGAGGCAGTCACATTCACATGTAACTTAGATACCCCTCAAGTCCGCAAAGTGTGTGAATTTTATAGAGAGTGACTTTTTAAATTCACCGGAGTAGGACTTCATGTTCCACAATCCCTATTATTACTTTCATGTGGTTATACAATTCAGTTCACAATGTTAGGAGAATATTAGATTACTCGATTAATCTTGAGTGAATTAAAATATCTTCGGTTTCAACTCTCTTAATAGGGTACTTTGCATGTTAGATTTCAAAAAGTGATATTTCACTTTCCAAATGACGCGCTGCTGGTAGATAATTCTCACTTTCTGACATAGAGAATAAGCCTCCAACAGTTTGAAAACAGGTTCGGGACATACAGCTGTCAAAACAGCAGAAGTTTACTTTTTATTTTAAGAGGCAAAATTTAGGATTTGGACGTGATAAAATGATCTAAGTATCATTACAGATGTAGAATGAGTCTTTTCTTCGAGAGAACGATATCGCCATTTAATCGCCGATTAAATTCAATAAGTCATTATTTATGACTTTAGCTGCTTATATCTATATTGTGCAGCTTCATACTTTGAAACTGTAAAACACATTTTATTTTGAGATGAGATCTGTTTAGCAATTTCGTAACTGGAATAATTTTAACAAATGTCTCTATATAGCTTCTATAAGGATAATTAGCCGCTGAATGCAACCTAGTTGAAGTTCCGTTTCTATAAGAATAGAACTCAACCTGGGAGAAACAATGATATACAGGAAATTTGATTCTGTGTATACTATATGGTCATCACCCGTAGGAAGATCTGTATACCACAGTTTGTCAATTGTCAGTTTTTACAGTATAAAAAACACATTAGAGGGGTCTAAGTACTGATCAGAAGTGCCTGGAAATATTGAACTCTAGAGGAACATCTGTATTGGTAATTGAATGCAGCCAGGATTAATACTGATAAAGTATGGACTCGCTAACGCTAAATCTGTGTAGGGTTTCATGGAGAAGAATCCATATCACTCTTACAGCAATTCAGGACTAGAAGGATGAAGGACAATGCATCTTGCATGTCGCAACTACTAGGAACGTATAATAACATTTTCCATTGAAACCCTTATCTTAATATACACACATCGTCTAAAAGTATTCAGTAGTACATTAAATTAGACAAATACATCAATACATTTTTTCTTTAAATAGAGTTTTTTTTCCGCTTAGTCTTTTTCTTTATGACACTTCTTGATCCCTCGACCTTGTCCTGACATTTTACGTCTTATTTTAACGCTGTAAACACTCATCCAACAATTCTCATTCTGAAACATCGGCTATACGTCTTTTTAATGCTGTACGAGGATTTATTTTTCATGCAGCATAATCTTGAATAGGTATGCAACCTGTCTCTTAAGCTTATTTTTACACTATATATTCCCCGCTTTCCTGAGCAAAGGCTTGCACTTCTCCTAGCCTTGGCAAAAAATCCCCAAGGCAATACCCCCTCTGATTCTTATTGTTCCCCTGATACCCTTTTTCGTCCATTAATTGCAGGAAGTTATCTTTACATATACTATCTTCACTGTAGAGACGTATGTTAATGAATGAAAATATATCTCAGACTACACCTCTAATACTATACTATCATTTATGCTGTTAATTACCTGGCATCTGTTTCTTATTCTAATATGACTTTGCATAACAATGCACGATATGTAAAGGAAAAAGGGATTTCTTCTTACATTCCTTTTCTATGCACGCGTTACAGACGTCAAAAATTGTGATCTAATTCAGAGGTATCATAAATGAACTTAGGGAATGTTATAACTTTACTCTTTTTGGGAAAATATACTACTCTTATTAAAGGAGCTTTAAGTATTACCTACATATTTGCACTGAATCACTATCATTACTGTATATACATAAGCCATACCTGGATGATTGAGCATCTCCGGATGAGGTACATGTTATAATGCAGTACCTCGATCTGACTTCATCTTTTAGTCTCACTGTGAAGTCATGCGGTTATTCTCCACAGATAGTATTACCCTCATTCAACATCGAGGGATATCATGAAGCTTACATATCACACTCATGCATTCAGCGATTTCACGATTATGTTCTACTTTTGCCATTCGGTTGAATCGTTAAAACGAGAAAAAACATGTCCCCGGTCTTCGTAGGTTTACAGATTTACTTTTGACTTAAAGATATTCATTACTTTTATCTTCATAGTACGCTTTCAGTTTTGTTATACACGTCCTCACCATCAATACCTCATATCAAAGAGAACGTATTTATAATGACTAAAAATTAGCAGGACACCGATTTAAAAATAAGACCGGTCGCAGAACAATCTTCAATGAAGTATTCTTTTGTGCAAACTGGGTTCCGTATTCACTTTTTTGGCAATTGTAAGTTCTTTTTAGGAAAACGAGTACCTTCCCGCTTCTTGAATAATAGTTCAATCACAACTAAATTCTGTAACACCGTCATCCAGATAGATGTGTGAGGCAAATTTTCTATGTCCGTATTTAATATCATTTCACATAATCCTACTTCGTATGCCTCTCTGTTTCGGAAGTTGTTATAGGATTCATAGCCACCAGTGTTGAAAATCCGACGAGTTTCTTATCAGATTAGAATCAATGAGTGTGTGAGAAGGCAGAGTCTATATAAAAGTGATCTACCTCTCATTGATGTATAAATTGACAACTGATAATGATTCTGAATCTTCACTTCGCTTATATATAATATTTCACTTGGCAGGATAACCCTCCCATCACAGATAATCTGGGGGGATTTTTCCTTACCTCTACGTAGCTAATATTATTTTCAATTTATATTCATGAGTTACAGGGTTGAACCTTATTTTGTATTTCCTGTTTATAAAATCCGCCTTTTATTTTTTTCACCATTTAATCTTTCCAGATAATATAATTTAACCTATCACGACCTGAATGTGATATGAGATTTTGTGCACTTTAAAATTCCGTAGTTCCAACCGGATTCATATCTTTTTCTAAAACCTGTTCTCCAACTCATATCGTTTTACCTTATTGAATTGCGTGTGTTTTTGTTTCGTTTTTCACCCTAGTTTCCATACGTCCTTCTAGTTTTTGACAGTCCTGTAAAGGAGTTGACTTCTATAGTTTATGGTAAGAAGACCTGTCTATAAATAAGCCCAGATCGTCCAGTATTCAAATATATTTAAAAAGTATTCTATTTTAGTAAATACCTTTGCATTGCTGTATCTTTAATAGTACGTTGACTCTTACTATTGCAGCTTTGTTTACGGAAAATGTATTGTAATAGCTTATACCATCTCCTGAAACTCTCGCCCTTTGAATTCCATTCCTGAATCTGTCCAAAATTGATTTAGGTTGTTCTCCCGCTCGGTCTCTAAAATTCAAGACAAGCAATCGGGCAAATGTAGTGTTGTGATATTATTATTTTTATTGGATCTCTCTTCT
>JABUQX010024758.1:12500-17500 GCA_015478945.1 Trachelipus rathkii | reverse complement strand
TATAATATATAGTATATATATATATATATATATATATATATATATAATAATATATTCTTTCTGTAATCTTCATATACTATATATATATAGTATATTATACTACTATATATATATATATATAATTATAACTTATAAGAATATATAAAAATAATAATAAAGCATATGAAGATATATATATATATATATATATTATATATATATATATATATATATATATATATATATATATATATATATATATATATATACTATATATATATATATTTTATATTTATATTTTTATTTATATATATTATATATATATATTATATTATAATATATATATATATATATATATATATATATATATATTATATAAACTATATATATATACTTATATATAATATATATATATATATATATTATATATATATATATATATAATATATATCATATATTATATATATATTATATATTATATTATATATATATGTATATATATAAGGTAGTAGCTAGGGGGGTTTAGGGGGTCTTAACAGCCCCGAAATTATTTGAGCTATCAAAATTTTTTGATGACATTTTAATTTATAAGAATAAGAAAAATAAGATTAATAGATTTGAAGAAAACCTATTTGAGGTTGGTGAAGATTTTTTAGGTTTAGTGTCTGTTGAAAGTAAAAAAGGAGATTCTCTAGCAGAGGCAAATACTACGAGGGTGTGAAATAAACAGTGACTTTCTTATTGGACAACTACGATAATGGCTCGGCAGCAATGAAGAAAGTTTTAGAGGTGTTCAAACTGTGAAATTATAAAGTGGGAATTGTATGAAAATTTGCTGTTCATATTCATATTTACATTTACCTTTACATTTACATTTACATTTACATTTACATTTACATTTACATTTACATTTACATTTACATTTACATTTACATTTATATTTATATTTATATTTATATTTATATTTATATTTATATTTATATTTATATTTATATTTATATTTATATTTATATTTATATTCATATTAGAAACTATTGACACAGTGAAAACAACTGGGAACTATTTTAGTTCTCCAAGAAGGACAACTACTGTATTTTAATAGGAAAAATTTTCCCAAAAACTAAATGGACAAAACTAGCACGAATATTGCGAAATGGATTGGGTGGATAGTTACGATGGAATGTTACGACTTTGAAAAGTTTTTTTAAAAAATTATTGAATCTTCAGAGGAGCTTGAGATGGATCAAGATATTGAATCTTCTTCAAAAAATTTCAAAATCTTTTGAAATCTTTTATGACTAGTGAATTATTATTTATAGGTTTTATTATGATTTCAACTTGATTTGCCTTCACTCTTCCATTAAGTATTATATTACAGTCTCAATTATTAGTGACAGCAACTGCTCCTAACGATATTGAAAATGTGATGCTTTTTTTTTTTTTTTTTTTTTTTTTTTTTTTTTTTTTTTTTTTTTTTTTTTTTTTTTTACAGTTGTCACCACCACTCACGGGCAGAGCCCTATTCATTGTTGGATTGTGTGTTTAAGTTTTTTGCGAAAGCATCAGATAAAAAATTTCAAGCAATTTGGTATTTGCAACAGAACTTCTTGCTATCTGTTAGTTAATTAATGGAGAAATGAGAATTCTTGTGTTAGAATCAATGTTAATGATTTAAAAAATAATATTAATTGAAATTCTCGAATTTTTTTTTTTTCTTATTTTTCTGGCCATTCACACCCTGTTACGGCCACGACAAAACAGTTCCGAAAGCAGTATGTCATTTGACTTCACAATAGTAGCCTTCTTCAAATTACAATCTCAATATTAACGTGTAATCTGTTTGGGAAAAACACGAGGCGAGATTTCAGATAGTCTGGAACCGATTACTTTAGTTAATTAATAAAACTCCTTCAAAATAGAAGTTCAATTTACAATGAATTAATTTTTGATTCAAATACACAGCACATTGGTGACTCGATAGTCGGATGGTTGATATTCAGTCTCTACATCACTTATCGTCGCACTGTTCCATTTGCAAATTACCTTATACCGTCTTCCAACCACATGAATGTCTCTAAGAACAAAGCTTCTTCCATGCTATACCAGCAGGTTGTCAGTCACACCACTTAACAGTAGACTGTCGTTGTAGAATGATTGTTTGCATCATAGCGGCTACAACAGCATGTATAAATGTGAGAGGGAATATTTACTTCTCATATGAGTGGGTGGACGTGCCATTACATATATTCATCTAATACTAGCACGTATACCTGTTGTCGCGGTAGAAAAACGGAAATTTCCATATAATGGGAAGAGATAGTACGATTACGTGGTAGAGATACTTGATGTGTATGCACGTCATTATTCTCGCAGTGATAAATAAGCAACTTTCGCGGAATTAGCTCCCGCTTTCGTGCGCTCTAATCCCAAACAACTTAGGTAACAATTTATTGGTTATACAACTCTCACAATCATGAGTATGAATACTCATTAATCTCTGTCAAGGCACACGACAAAAAGTGACTACAGTAGGTAATGAGTAACGACCGGATCGTTCATACAATGTTGTATTTTAGCACAGGTTGTATATATAGCAATTAATCTGATGACTCTGTGTAGCACGCAAGGTGCATCAGTGGAATCTATGTGAGTGTTGACCGATCTGCCTGTCCTCGCGCAGCACGTGGGCCGGGTCTTTAAAGGACGATCCGAATGGTCATGCTAGTGTAGTGAGCAAGGCGTGATTGAGTGTACTGATAGTGTTATAGGGGTAGCGTTTGAGGCGTACTAGGTATGCTCATACTGAGCAGCTAGGAAGCTGTTAGGATGGTAGGTACGTGAGGTACATGTGAGGGGCGAGGTAGTACTACGGTAGGTAGGTATATACTGCGTGGGCGCGGCGTGTAGATAAGCCGGTTTGATACGGATATAGTATATAGCGCGGTCACTAGTCCATAGGTTAGGTTTACGATACGATATGAATGATATATAATGCGGCGTAATATATCTTGCTCTGCCAGCGCCACGCAATCTCGGTCACAAGGCCACCTCCACCATTAAAGTGGAGTCGGAAGATTATTTTCAATACGTAGGTTATGTGCGTAATTTAACCGCTTTGATTAAGTCACTAATTGTTATATCTCGAATATTTCGCAATTAATTATTTATTTAAATGTTAGTAATTTCATCTCAGCGTTTTATAACTATATTAATTTCAATATACTCACTAGTTATAAGAGCATATTGAGCTTTTAACATTTAATATGGCTCAAAGATTGTTGCACTGAGAAGATATTATTTATTCTAATATAATTTACAGACTGGTTGCACTGTGTCAAGATGAATAGCAAATAACGAGTCGAAAGATAAATATATAAAGCAGGTGATTTAACTTGTAAGTAAGACTTATCAAGTATAAAGATAATAAAGAAACCTGCACTAATCATCAATGATCTCAAATAGGTTTAGTACCTGAATAAGAGACTCTCTCCAAAAAGCCCCTCGTAATAATAACCTCTGCCTTTATCCAAATAATTGTCAGTATCTAATATATTAAGATTACTTGTGCATAACCTAGAAGAATGATTTATTAAAAAATATAAGGCAGACGAAAATAATAATTATTATCTAATTATCCTGCTGTAAAACCTTTGAGGTGCTTTTGCTAGTTTTTCCTAAAAATCAAAATATGATTCAAAGAAAGGTGAGCTAAGATTCTAACAACTGTGATTGTGTGTTAAACTTTTAATGATTTCTTACAAGTAAAACTCCTGCTTTATCTTGATTGTTTGCTATCCTGCACAGTGACCTGATTATTAGAAAATATTCTCATTGGAACTTGAGCCTAGTTATTCAGCAAAGCTTTAAAGGATTTAATATAGTTCAAAACCCCTAGACAACAGATACTATTTATTGATACTGAACCCGCGTGTCCTCACCTATAAAATATCTCGACACGTTTTTGGGTGGCCTTGTCGAGAAGGAAATATTAACTTGACTTGTAATTTCTTCGTACACCTTGCTGGTTTCAGCATTCTCACCTCTCTTTTAATCTTCACGTCTCTCTCCACTTTGTCACATTATAACTGGACTACGCAATCCTGGTTGCCAGGATGCTAAAAGAATTATGCCTAAAGGCAAAGAGTCTACTGGATTCATCAAGAAAGAGAGAAGGTCTACAAAGAAGAGAAGGTTGCTAAAACAGAATGAAAGAGAGAGGAAGCTCAACTCAAGAAAGAGGAAGCTGAAAGGAATGCTCAACTTAAGAGAGAGGAAGCCCAACTCAAGAAAGTGAAGACGATAGGAAAGCTGAAGAAGCCGAACGCACACGAAATTCGAATTCTAAAACGAATACGACTGTCAATCAGTCCCAATCGTCCGCTCCATGTAGCACACCTGTTGCCCAAAAGGATTTAGCTGTTCATTCGTAGAGAGGCAGGACTCTCTAGATTAAACGACATCGCTTCTCGCGCGGATAGATTTCTTCAAGAAAGGGGCAAGAACCTTTGTTCCAAAAGGCAAGACTTTAATTTTTAATGGGTGCTAACCTTCAAATTCATTAAAATTAAACCAAAATAGAAGAGATATACATGAAAGTTTGTGGAATATGCCACAAAGGCGGCCACGATCCCAGCGTTTGTGCTATTCTGCCCAAAATGGAAACAACAGATTTCACGTAATCGGTACTATTCTGATAATAAGTTTAACCGCGATAAAACAAGACAGCGAAGAGAAGATGGCACGCCCCAAAGAAAGAAGTACAACAATGCTGCCGTTACAATTTGATAATCCTATTAACAAAGGATTTCTGCAGCGGCGTGATCAGAATTGTGGAAGACTGATTAAAGGGTGTTGACGTGAGAAAATGGGTAAAGGACGGGCATGATGCACTTCAATGGTAAATCGATATCTCCCGTTATAACCATGCATGCAGGAAATACAAACGATCAAGGACATCCCCTCGTGCCCGTTCGACGAATGAGTTCTATAAAATGCATGACGCATCAGTACTTCGTACTACA
>JABUQX010024758.1:5000-7500 GCA_015478945.1 Trachelipus rathkii | reverse complement strand
GACTCTATCTGTTACTGTGTCTCCTCTGCACTCTCTTAGGCTGATAATTCCAACACTTATCATTCACTCCCTTCCATTTTGAAAGACGTCTCACTCAAGCAGCATATAAATTGATGTTACAAGATGGCCTTGGAGCAACTGATTTCTGATCTTTATCACGTTTCTATTTGGGGGCATGGAGAACATGATGCTTCAATGCCATCAATAACTCACTTCTTTCATTTATTTACTTGACAATCTCTTCACACAACTACTAAAATATTTTTTTGAATATCGCAAACCTCTAACTTTCTTCTATTCATCTAAATATTCTTGATATTTTCTTTTTTTTAGAGCGGACGTGATCTTATTAGGTACTAGATATCAAGTGCCATTTACGATTACATTTCTAACCGTTTCTAAACGAAATTTGGTGTTGACGGACGATATACGCTTCTAGAACTTCTTCTCATGCCATACCCAGTTTGGGCTGGTTCCTACGACATTAAGGGCGTTGTTCGCCTTCTCTTGAGGAGTAATGAAATCAGATATCTGGAGGTGGGTTCCGCGAGAGAGTAATTGCGTCATTCCTTGATCTAAAGTGCAGTATCTAGGGGGCTTGTCGACTCTCTTGACATGCTACCTACTCTAACTCTCGTCACAAAGTCTTTTTTGCCTGTTGGAAACTGAGGAGGATTAGCGTGCAGCTCGTACCTCATTCTGATTGTTTGATTAGCAATTGGACATAGTGTAGTTTATTTGTATATGTAGAGATCCCAGTCGTGACTTACAATCCTGAATAACTTTGAGAGAATCCCGATGAACTCGAGTATTTCGAAACAGTCTCATTCCATTCTCAGCTGCAAACTCCTTGATCCAAATTAACTGACTGATGCTCAATCTTGAACATGTACTCTGATGGTAAAGTGAGAGGGACGAGAGAGAGAGAACATTGGTTATGATGATGACGCAGATGAGAAGTTGATCCGCAATTTAGATTGAGCATGAGAAGATCTAAACAGATCTGATTAATTAGAGAATTGTATTAGCTTGTATGCTTGAGTGAAGTTTAAGGAGAACTTTTGTGTATGAGATGAAGTGTTATGAAGTATGTAGATATAGTCGGATATCCAAGAAACTTAGGACACAACAATTCTATACACACACTATAGACAAAAAATGTATCATAGCTCTTATTTGGTAGATATATTATATAATTTTGGGATGATTTGAAATAATAAATCGAAAGAAACTATTAAGTGAGGTGATGGTAAACCAAAACAACCTTGATAATATAGTTTAGCAGAAAAAAGAAGTTCGAACATTATTAAGCCGCTACTTAATCTAACATACTGTCAATATAATGAGTTATTATTTTTATTTTATTTATTTTATTTAATTATTATTATTTATTATTAATTATTATTATTTTAATTTTAATTATTATTATTATTTTATATATTATTTATTATTATTATATTATATTATTATTATTATTATTATTAATTATATATATTATATGATTATTATTAATTAATTATTCATTATATTTTTAATTATTATTTATAATTTTTAAATATTTTATTAATTATTATATATATTTAATTAATATATTATTAATTATTATTTATTATTATTATTTAATTATTATTTATATTATATTTATATATTTTATAAATATTATATAATTTATATAATATATTTAATTAATATTATTATTATTATTACTAATTTATTATATATAATTATTAATTATTCATTATTATTATATTATTTTAATTATTATATATATTATTATGAACTCTAAAATAGTTTGTTTTATATCTTCCTAGTCATTAGTATTATACCCGCTTCATATCTGTAAAGATATTGACATGATATTGATGTTATGTATTTATGGATGTTTGTGATGCGAGTTCTAAATACAGATTACAATATTGTTAAATTAAAAACTAGAATACTTTGGTTATGAGAAAATTGATAAAAAAACAGCTTAAATTGATATTTAAATTTATCTTTATTGATATGTGGAATAACATCCTTTTTGAATAGAAATTATCTTTTAATAAGTTTGACTTCTCTCGACTCGACCTTTTATTTTTTAGTGATTCACTTACCGTGAATGAGAAGACGACACATATATAGAATGCACATGAAAAATTAAACGTGCTTTCATTAAGGCGCACACATTGTAAATGACATCCTCAACTTTATTGTTTTATGGGAATCTATAATAACTCGTCTATACTATTTTTAATATTTAAGTACAGCTATTTATTATTTATTCCATTTGATATGCACCTCTTAAATTTGTTCGTTTGTAATTTTATAGTTCAATTCATTGTGTGAGTATAGGTTATTGATATTATTACTTTAACACTCTTTATATATTATTGTCACTCCATGGATTCTAATTATCGACATATAACATTAGAATATGTTTGACAGTAGTTGCAGTAGAAAATGTGAGAAATGACTAACAATTAACTTTAGTAAAACTAATCACGTGGTATATATTTAT
>JABUQX010024757.1:50000-55000 GCA_015478945.1 Trachelipus rathkii | reverse complement strand
TCAAATCTCAAAAACTACATAGCTACAGCGAAAGGAATACATTTTTTGAATCCTGGTAAAAATTTTAGTAAGGAAAATGTAATTAAAGAATACCCTAAGGGTATACCGCACCGATGGCAGGAGTCGGGGTCTCTCGGCCTTCCGGGGAAACGACAGGGTAACTAGTTTCCCCCCTGCGGGGAGGGTCTCCGGACCCCCGCTCTTTGGGTATTTGGGTGTCCGCGGGGGTTCTCCGCCCCTTCCCCTACGGGTATGGAAAAACGTTCCCCCCCTGTGTTCCCCGTCGGCTCGAGCCCCCTACATTGCCGTGTAATACCTTTACAAATAATATATATAATTTCGCCCCTAGAACAGGCTTTAAAAAAAAAAAAAAAAAAAAAAAAAAAAAAAAAAAAAAAAATTCATTTTCACCCTAGAAAACAGCTATTTATTATCATAATGCTACCTGTAGAAAAAATTTTTTTGATGTTCCCGAGCTCCCGGTCCGTGTGGCGTTAAGTAAACTGTCCATTATATATTATATAATATTATATATATATACATATATATATATATATTATATATATATATATATATATATATATATATATATATATATATATATATATAATATATTATAATATATATATATATATATATATATATATAATATTTTGATATATATATATATATATTATACGTATTACGCGGGTTTTAGGCCTCAGCCCGAAGGGCTGAGGCCTTACCCCTCCTTCGGAGGGGTAATTGCCCTCTTACCACCCCTTTTATTATGGTGATCCCCATTCTGTGGATTCACACCCTTCAAGGGGCGCATCCCTTGGGTTTTCTCTCGGGAGGTGATGTGCTGCCTTTAGATACTCTTGGTTAATGAAAAACTGTTTATTCGATGTTAGGTACGTTATGTTAAATATTTACTATGACAGTGTGAAATTAACACTGATTTATTAGAGAAAATGATGAGTTTTTGTAAGATATTACTGTGTTAACTGACGATTATGTGTTAAGGAACGTGAGCCTAGGTTAAGTTTTGTGTGGGTTAATGTTAGCGTTTGCCGAAGAATTTGCTAATGTACGATTATTCATTAGTTCAAAATGATTGTTATACTCGAAAACGAGTGACACTTTTGTTGAAGATAGTGTCAATTCATAGTTCCAGATGCTGGTATCTTTGAGATAGATTGATCACTTTTTTAATTGATTTTGTTAGATAATTACGGTTTTACCTGTTGCTGATATGCGGGAAAGTGGGACATATCGAGTATTGTAAGACCTGTTAGCTACTTTACCTTTTGATAAGTAGGGGATTTTCAGGATGTTAGGGATTATTCATACGCAAGGTATGTTAGGTTTGCATTTGTACATTATATTCTTTGTTCAGGTTATATGTTATGTTTGCTTTATTGATGCTAAAAATTGTTGCGAAGCATATATTCGTAGGTCAGTATATAAAGAACTATTATTTTATGTTTATCCAAAAATGATAATCAAAATATGACTTGAGATCATAGTTGAGATAGATCATAGGCACATGGCTGGAGTGGGTGGGTAGGGGACTGCAGGAATGGGTGGTATTACTGCTTTAAAATCAGTAAAACTATTACACTTACTCTGATATTTTATTCAAAGAACTTATTTTTATGTTATGCAGGATAAAATTTTGTTATTTTTATGTTATTTTTGGCATACAACTTTGTTATGTTTGCAATAATTCGTTTGGGGATTATGATATTTAGAGGAGGTTATGATGAATTTTTGTTAAATATTTCGAAGTTGATGTAAAAAATTTGTTACGTTAGCAGTTAGTATTCGTTGTCAGTATATGATGATTAGACAGGGATATGCTAATTTTTTTGTTAAATATTACGATGTTAATGTAAAATTAACATTGATATGTTAGAGATATGCCTTGAAAAAAGTGTGAATAGGTTACGTTTTGTACGAGTGTTAGATACTTACTGTTGTTTAAGTCGGGAAAAGTTTGTTAATGTTAGTTAGTTATTCGTACGTGTGGTTGTGTTAGGTTGTGTCGTTGTACAATTATTATTCTTTAGCTCAGGTTATGTTATGTTAGCTTTATAATGTAAAAAACGTGTTACGGTTAGCATATATCATGGTTAGTATATTAAAGACTTATTTTTTGCGTTATGTTTATCCGAAATGATTACTCGAAATGTGACATGAATCAATAGATCAATAGATAAAAAGATCAATAGATCAAGTGGGGAGGTGATGTGTTTGATTTACTGATTTACTGATTTACTGCTTTAAAATCAGCAAACTATTACAATTTACTATGATATTTTATTCAAAGAACTTATTTTTATGTTATGTTTGGATAAAACTTTGTTATGTTTACAGTTATTCATTGGTCTGTATGAAAATTGTCAGGTTATGATAAATTTTTGTTAAATATTACTGTGTCAATGTAAAATTAACGTTAATATGTTAGAGATATGCTTGCAAAAAGTATGAATAGGTTACGTTTTGTTGCAATGTTAGTTACTTTACTGGTGTTAAGTGTGGAACTTTGTTAATGTTAACAGTTTTTCGTGCCGTAAGTTTGTTAGGTTTGTCGTACCCATTATTTCTTAGTTCATATGATTGCTTGTTAGCTTTATAAATGTGGAAAAAACATTGTATGTTAGCATATATATTCGCTGGTTAGATATATTAAAGAACTCATTTTTTTTGCTTACTGTTTATCCAGAAATGATACTCGAAATGAGACGTAAAATCAATAGTGTTTAATGTAAAATTAACACTATTTGTTAGAAGATATAGCTTGAAAAAGTGTTGAATAGGGTTACATGTTTGTACGCCTGTGTAGGTATTTTGTGCACTGTTGTTAAGTATGAACTTTTTTAATGTTAGTAGTTTATTCCGAGCGTAAGGTGTGTTAGGTTTATGTCATTGTACATTATATTCTTAGTTCTGGTATGCTATGTTAGCTTTATTAATGTGAAAACAATTTTACGTTAGCATATATTCGTTGGTTAGTATATAAAGAACTTATTTTTGTACTATGTTTATCCAAAATGATACTCGATATGTAACCTGAATCATTAGATCAAAAGTAGATCAAAAGGTAGGGACGGGTGGGTAGAGTGGGCGGGGGAACGGGGTGGTTTGATTTACTGATTGACTGACTTTTACTGTAAATAAATAAGCATTCACTTTACTATGATATTTATTTCAAAGAACTTATTTTATGTTAGTTTGAATAAAACTTTGTTCATTTTTATGTTACTTGTTTGGATAAAACTTTGTTATGTTTGCAATTATTTGTTGGGGATTATGATATTTAGGTAAGGTTATGATAAATTTTTGTTAAATATTACTATGATAATGTAAAAAACTTTGTTACGTTAGCATATATTCGTTGGTCTGCATGATAATCGGACAAGGTTATGATACATTTTTGCTAAATGTTACTGTGTCAATGTAAGATTAACGTTAATATGTTAGAGATATGTTTGAAAAAAGTATGAATAGGTTACGTTTTGCATGCAATGTTAGTTACTTTACTGGTGTTAAGTGTGGAACTTTGTTAATGTTAACAGTTTATTCGTGTGTAAGTTGTGGTAAGGTTTGTTGTTGTACATTATTTTCTTAGTTCATGTTACGCTATGTTAGCTTTATTGATGTGGAAACTTTATTACGTCAGAGTATATTCGTTGATCAGTATGATAATTAACCAATGTTGTGATAATTTTTGTTAAATATTACCATGTTAATCTAAAAATTAACATTGTTATGTTAGAGATATGCTTGACAAAATGTGCATAGGTTACGTTTTTGTATGCTATGTTAGTTACTTTACTGTTGTTAAGTGTGGAACTTTGTTAACGTTAACAGGTTTTATCCATGTTTAAGGAAGGTGTCAGGGTTTGTCTTTGTGCCATTATATTCTATAGTTCAGATGCATTGCTAAGTTAAGCTTTCATTAATGTGAAAACTTTGTTACGTTAGCATATTTTCGTTGATCAGTATGATAATTTAAACAAGGTTTGATGAATTTTTTGTTAAATATTACCATGTTAACTAAATTAACATTGTTAGTGCTAGAGATTATGCTTTGACAAAAATGTGTATTAGGTTACGTTTTTGTATGCTATGGTTAGTTACTGTACTTTTCTTAGTTTGGACTTTGTTAATTTTAACGTTTATTCGTGTTTAAGGGATGTTAGGTTTTGTTGTTGTACATTAAATTCTTAGTTGTTGCTATATTAGCTTGATTAATGTAAAAACTTTGTTACGTTAGCATATATCGCTGATCAGTGTATAAAGAATTTGTTTTTATGTTATGTTTAGCCAAAATGATACTCGAAATGTGACTTGAATCGATAGATCATGGGAGGGTGGGATGGTATGGAGGGTAGGGATGGATGGTTTTGATTTAACCTTGAATTTGTAGGGTATGTAAGACATTACAATTTTACTAAAAAATATGACTTAAATCAATAGACTCATAGATCAATTAGATCATAGATCAATAGAATCAATAGATCAATACATCAAAGGATCAAGTATATCACGGTTGTACAGCGAGGTGGTTGGAATGGTGAGTTTGATTTTACTGATTTACTGCTTTAGTGTATGTAAAACATGACAATTTTATGTTATACAAAATATGACTTGAAATCAATAGATCATAGATCAATAGATCACCGAAAGGGGTGGGGGGGCTGTTTGATTTTTTACTGATTTACTTGATTTATGCTTTTAAGGGTATGTAAACGTGACAATTTTAGTAAAAAATATGACTTGAATAAATAGATCAAAAGATCAATAGATCAATAGATCACGAAAGGGGCGGGGAAGGCATTTTGATTTACTGATTTACTGATTTAGGGTATGTATAAACGTAAATTTGTAAGTTAAAACATGAAAAGAATAAGAAATTTTTATTTATTTATTTATTTTTTTTTTTTTTCATGATGGTTCTGAAACCATTATTTTCGAAATCTACAGACTCGATAACATATATAAGTACACCAACA
>JABUQX010024757.1:42500-45000 GCA_015478945.1 Trachelipus rathkii | reverse complement strand
AGAGCCACAATCCATATCTCGAAAACTACAACAGCTACCGAGAAATATATTGCTGGAATGCTGGTCTAATTTTTGATTAGGAAAATGTAAAAAAATAAATAAAAAAATAAAAAATAAAAATATCATATCTCAAAAACTACAATAGCTACAGGGAAAAGGAATACAATTTTGGAATCCTGGTAAAATTTTAGTAAGGAAAATGTAAAAAAAATAAAATAAATATAAAAATAAATTTATTATTAATAATTATAGTAATATTAGTAGAAAGCCTATTAGAGACTTTTTATACGTTACTCGTTAAAATAAATAGACTTTTTATTAAATTTTGCTTTTTTTGTTTTTTAACTAAGGAATACCCAAGGGTATACCGGACCGATGGCAGAAGAGTTGGGTCTCTCGGCCTTCGGGGAACTACTGGGTAGGACTAATTCCCCCCTCAGGGGAGGTCTCAGACACTCTTTTGAGTATTTGGGTGTCATGAGGTTCCTCCCCTCACCAGGGTATGGAAAACGTCCCCCTGTGTTCCCCGTCGGCTCGAGCCCCTACATTGCTGCGTTATTAATACAAAATAATATATATATATATATATATATATATATATATATATATATAATATAATAATAATTATATATATATATACACTAATATATATATATATATATATATATATGTATATATATATATATATGCTATATATACTCTTCTATCTTACTCTTATATACATATATACAGTACTATGTCCCCACCGACAGAACTTACACAAAAGAAATAGCCAATTTTTGTTTTATTATTTTTTTTTTTACATTTTCTCCTTACTAAAATTTTACAAGGATTCGTTTTATTATTTTTATACATTTTCCGCACTAAATTTTGCCAGGATTTCAGCAATGTATTCCATTTTCCTGTAGCTATTATAGTTTTTGAGATATATGGATTGTGGCTCTTCTATCAGTTTAGCCTATATATATATATATATATATATATATATATATATATATATATATATATATATATATATATATATATATATATATATATATATATATATATATACTCATCTGCTAACCTCTTATAAATATATATATATAAAGCAGCACCCCCTTGCACAAGAACCACGAGCTGCCACTGCTCATTTATGACAGTCATTTTATTTAATTTAAAAATGTTCTATTTTTGCTCGTTTGTGAGTTAATTCTAAGAAGATGCATTGTTCCGATGTTATAGCTTAAGTAGCTATCTAAATTAATGCTTCAAAATTTGAATTTATCATAATAAATTGTTTTGTCTTTCAAATTCAACTTTCTCTCTTGCCAAAATTCTGTGTTCATTTATTTAATATTTTCAAAAGAGTAAACCTTATTCAAGTGTACGAGTACCTAACTACAGTTTAATCGCTTAAGCCTCTGTTCTATCCAAATTTTCAAATCTATCTTTAACATAAAGATTTGAAAAACACATAATTCTTCAAATCTTATTGATTGCCAACATATCTTCCGTTCCACACACTCGGTATGCGATTTTCTATCCCTTTTCTCTGATACTTGGTCCTCTGCTCTTCAAAATTTAGCTAAATATTTTGCATTTGTGTTAGCTTATTGTATGTAGTTCGATAGACTATGACACAAAACTTTCATTCCCTTTTATGGTTTTCATTCTTTCTTCCACGGTATTTTTCTCTCCGATTTCCTTTCCTGTATTTCTATAGCAGCTGTTATAGCTGACAGTTTATCCTATAAATCTACCTATAGTGGATTTCTCGGGGTTCTGTCTTATCCCCAACTCATCTTCTTTTATTAATTTTCTTCTTTCTATCACATCCTCACATATTCATTCTTAAGCTGACGATCTACCATTTCGTAATTTTTCAGTTTGAAAGGCATCCAACTCAACTTCAAATAGCAACTGCTAGAACGACGGCACTGGAACAATCGACCTCTGTTTTTCTCGTAATTATAATTGTTTTTAAATGCTTCAAACAATAAGTTCCTTCGTATACCTACTCTACAAAGTCTTCCACATAATTAGGACATAACACAACTTTCCTCTTTTCTTAATATGCTTGGCATTTCTTTTCTTGTGATCTTATCTCTTGCTTGGAAGGACCACATTACTTCTCTCACTAAACTTCTAAGAGGTTTGGTGGTCTTAGTATGTGTGGATTTGTATGGATTATGGATTTCATATCAAGGATGACTCCATTCAAACAATCGTTCTTAAAAGGGACCAATCTATGGATTTCCGCCTTATCAACCCCTCCAGCTCTCCTTAATTCTCAAACCTCTTTCTCACAGTCGATCTTTTGCGTTATTTATTCTACTTTTCCTATACTTCCTAACTCCTTAATTAATTTCTATTATCTTGCACTCTTACTTGTTCGCTGAGGGTAAAATCTGGGTCATTCCTCCTTAAATTTTCAACATTTCCAAAACTGAAACATTTTCAAATGACATGCATCTAATCATGCAAGTTTATGATTCTTGAAAATATAATTGGTTGTCTA
>JABUQX010024757.1:0-27500 GCA_015478945.1 Trachelipus rathkii | reverse complement strand
ACCTAATATCTCTAACCAACTTTTTTCACAATTTAAGACTTAATGATAAAGTATGTGTCTGTATAAACATTAACACTCCTGTAAGACGTCTCAAAAATCTGAAATCTCCTTACCTTGATATTCTATGGCTTAAAATCTTTCTTCTTACTACTATTACTACTACTACTATTATTTTGTGTTTTTTGCTACTTCTCTCCTAATAGAACAGATTTTCTGGCTATTTTTGAATATCTTACTACTTCTCACGAGACTCTTACTTCTTTTCATTCTGCTGAAATGATGGGGGTCGTGGTCGTTGAAGAGATGAACAGGTTAATTCCTTCTTCAACTAAATCTTTTTCTCTTTAAAATTCCATGGTTCGATGGCACCTGTTCTCGCGTTTTTCAGGACAGAAACAATACTTATTTATTGGTCATGGAAAAACTATCGTTCTCCTATCACTCTCGCTAATTTTCATTCAGCTCGGAATCGTTGTGGGGATATTATTAGACGGGCTAAGCGTGCTTATACCAAACGATAGTGTGCTGACTTCCTTGGTTCTCCCACTGATAGGAATTTCTGGCCGCTTACCAAACACATCTCTAACAACTTTTGTAAATCTGTCTTTCCTCCTCTTATTTGCTCTGATGGAACTGTTGCTAATACTTCTTCTGAAAAGGCCAACTTCTTCAACCTCCTTTTTTCATCTAATATCACCCCAGAAGAGTCTGGCATCTCTTCTCCTATTACTTCTTCTATCAGATGTCACACGTCTTTACCTGTGATTTCATATAATGAAGTGCATGGGATTCTGAGATCTAAGAATATCAGGAAGGCTAGTGGCCCAGACGGCATCCCTCCTCTCGCTTTGAAAGAGTGTGCTACTGAACTGGTTCCAGTCCTCATTCAACTCTACTCCCTATGTCTTAAAACTAATACTATTCCTTATTGCTGGATGAGCGCATCTGCTCAGTCGACTCCATAAAAAAGGTAGCCTCTCTGATCCTTCTAACTATCATCCTATAGCTCTCACTTGTATTCTGTCTAAAATCTGATGACACTCTTTAACTCTTATTTCCTGGATCACATGGAATCTCATTCCCTTCTTTCTGATGACCAGTATGACTTTCGACGCTCGAGGTCAACTAGTGGCATACTTTCCTATCTCAATAATTTATAGTCTTCTGCCATTAAGGACTATGGGGAGACTTGCGCGGTGGCGCTTGACATATCCAAAGCCTTTGAATGAGTATGGCAAGCATCATTGCTCTATAGAATTCTTTCTTTCTTTATTCTCTTTTCTTACACTTGTCTAGTTTTCTCTCAGATCTTTCCATATCGAAGCTCTCCTGCTAATAGTGGTGTTCCTCAAGGTTCTGTTCTATCTTCACCTCTCTTCTTACTTTTCATTAATAATCTTCTTAGCTGCAGTTCTATGTTCATTCTTATGCTGATGACTCAACTCTCCATCCTTCCACTCATTTCAAATCTGCACCCTCTTTTGCATCTAGGGTTGCTTCTCGACTTCATCTTTTCGATTCTATTTTTGCCGATCTGGATGGGATTTCCCAGTGGAACCGTGCCAACCTTGTGAAATATAACTCTCTTTCTTTCTCTCTCTCTCTCTCTCTAAAATAATTCCCAATTTTCCTATCTCCTTCGACGGCTCTAAAGTATCACCTGTGAACAACATAAATATTCTTTGTCTGAACATTAACCAGAAATTGTCTTGGAAACCTCAAATCACAATGGTTGCCAAGGCGGCCCAAAGAAGAGAGTTCTGTTCAGGTTACGGGAGATTTTTTCTTCACAACAGTTTTTCCAGTTATATACGGATCTTATTTGCCCTTGGGTACTGTTCTTAAATTTAGGGGGACTCCTATTCCGCGTTTCTTTTTGATAGGGTTGAGCATAGGGCTCAGAGACTAGCAAACTGTCCCGTACTTTATAACTCCCTTGACCCTCTATCCCTACGTTGTGACATTGGCGAACTATTTCTTTACTATATGTATTACAATGGTAGGTGCTCGAATGAGTTGACCACTCGCTTACCACCACCACTACGAAAGGGGTGCTTTGCTAGTGATATACTTTCTTATCTCACTGATTTTTGACCCTTAACATATTCAAGGACTTTGCCTGGGTGTGGCATGCGTCGGTGCTTTCCAGGTACCTCCCTTTTGGTTTTCCTTCCTCTCTCTTTGTTTACTTAAAGCTGGTTTCTTTCAATCAGTTCCATATCGGTCGTTGACATTGGAACGTCTTCTTTTCTCTCTAGCAATAGTTTTGTTGCTCAAGCACCCTTCCTTGAAAAGCAGCTCGCCAATTAGCCTTCCAACCTAAGATCTATATATATATATATAATATAATATAAATATATAATAATATATATATTATATATATTATAATATATATATAAAATATACATATATAATATATATATATAATATTTATATATATATTATATATATATATATATATATATATATATATATATAATATATATCATATATATTATTGTGATAGTCGTGAAATACTTGTGCATATTTCTGATTTCTTTTATCAATGGAGGCACGAAAACAATTTAGCCTGTTCATTCATTATGGTTTTGCTACAGAACTAGATGGACGACCTCTCAAAGTCCGCTTGGAATCTCTCGTTGAAGTAATGTAATCTTAACACATCTGACCATTGCAAGGAAGAAAAAACTAATTAAAAATTGAGTTGATCAAACTTCAATATGAAACGAAGATGACCCCACTCACAGAATCAATATAACCATGGAAAATCTTTGCAATTAGTCGTCATGTAAGTTAAAAACCAAGATCTTCGGAAAACATTGATGGAACAAGCGACCCAACCCGATATATTTTTTGACGAAGAAGAGATATACTGTGGCCCGTATTTATGAATCAACTTTGAAAAACGTCTTGACTTTCCGTAAAAGGTAGCCCTCCAGATAAAGGGCATTCACTCCACAATAGCATAAGAATTCTTAAAAAAATTGGTATTAATATAAAACACCTTTCACATTTATTAAGGACTGCCTATCGAAGTGTGTTTACAAGGAAAATGTTTTTAATTTTCATGTTTTTAATGAGACTGAATTGCCAAATAACAACACAAGTAAATGAACTTAGACAAAATAAAAGTACTATATATATATTAATTTTATGTATGTAAATTTATAGAATATAAAAAGGAAAAAATATAAATGAAATAATTTCTAAACGCGTTTAATAAAAATACTATCAGAATTGAAGATGTGTTGCTTCACATTTATTAGTTCCAGTTGCTTTGATTGGCATAGCCGTAGGCTGAACGTAGCCTAGCTACGAAATTACTGTATTAAATTATAAAAATAAATCACTGCTCCTTACACTAAAGTTAGGACCCGGTCGAAAATTGCACGCTGCCTATTTCTCTGGTGTGAGCCTAATTATGTGGTTTTTGGGTATTTTCTTACACGAAAGTATATATTTGACAAAATTCATTCGACGTCTACGTCAAAAAAAATTAATATAAATTACACTAATAATAATTTTAAAATTGTACAAATAAAAAAAACAAGATGGCTATGCCGGCTACGGAAAACAAAATCTTAAGGAGAGTTCAAGGTTGGTTCAGAGCATAGTATAAAAAAAATCAACCATTGTTCAGAGCTACCTTGACCAAGGAAGAGATTTCGCCAAGTATTTTGCGACGTAAAGGGTTCCTTACGGGAAAACAAGATTTTGCCGAAGATCGTTCATAAATTTGATTTTACGTTAAGGGAGGATTCTGAAGGAACACTTGAGAAAGGAAGAGAAAAAAAGAAAGCCGGTATATAAAATACAGGACCCTTAGTTGATGGAAATACATGGTTATGGACAATTGAAGGAAAGCTTATATTTTGTTCATAATAGTCTAATCAATTGATTAGTTGATAAGAATGAAGATATTATTGGAAAAGACCTAGCTTAAATAATAATAATAATAGATAATAATAATAATAATAAATAATAATAATAATAATAACTAATAATATAATAAATAGATAATGAATAATAATAATATAATAATTTAATAATAATAATAATAATAGTTAATGGGTTTTTAAAGAGTATGTGATGACAGTGATAATGGAATTTTTTATTTAACATTTATATTACTAAAAATAACGTTTTTCACTACCAAATTTTTACGAACATTTCAAATATGTTATTGGTTACCTTATACAGGTCCTACTTTTCCAGATATCTGGAAGGGCTATTATATAGTTTCACCCAGCTTTTGATAAGGTTTTATTTGAACTTGACATAAAAGGTATAAAATAATAATTCAAATAAAAATTATTTAATATAAATAAACCGGAAAGACAAGGATTTCGCTTATGACAGTTAAATAAGAAAAATTATTTGTGTTACTCCGAATGACTTATAGTTTAGTTCACCATATCCCTGATTAAAAGTAATTCCAAAAAAATAAAGCAAAATATAATATAGACCTTATATACAGGGTTTCCCGGGAGGAATGTGCCAAACTTCAGGGGTGTATTACGTAAGTCATTTGAAGAAAAAAAGTTATATCAACATAGGTCGGAATCGGAAAGGTTAGCGAGTTATGGCGTATTGACGAATAATAATAATAGGTATGCAAATTGTGCCCCTTCGTTGCAAAATTGTAAAGGTGTAGTACAGAAGGCATGTTAAGTGGAAAAGGTTATATCTATATAGATCTGATTCTGGAGAGGTATATAGCGAGGTACGAGTTAATGAAGTAAGATGAGACAATCCAAAAGAACACTTTTTTATTTTCACAACAATTGCAGTACGACGAGTAATACATGAAGAAGCTACATGATATGTTCAAAATAACCACCGGCGGTCTGAATACAACATTTTACGCAATTAGCTATGGAGTTTGACGCACTCCCCCAGTGTTTGAGAATTCAGAATTATTTCATCTGCAGCCTTAAATATTCTCTGTCTTAATTCGTTGCGATTATCAACCATAACTGCATAGACAAGCTCTTCATGTGTCCTCAAAAGTAATAATCCAGTGGGGTTAGGTCAGGAAATCCTGTTGGAAAAGCATATGGTCCCCCTCGGCCGATCCCGCGGTCTGAATATGTTTGATCAAGATACTTACACACTATGTTGTGTGAATGTGCAGGTGATCCGTAGTGTTACAGATACATCGCAGCTCGGATTGCCAAAGGAACATCCTTCAAAAGAATTGGTAGTTCGTCTTCTAGAAAACTACGGTACACTTTCCGTAAGACGACCATTAATCACAGGTGAACCAAAAAGCTGATTTCTAATGATACCACACCACACGATAACAGAAAATCTGTGTTGAAAGTTGCCCATACAAGATTATTCCTACTATTAGTAATACAGTCACGTGAAAAGTTCGATTCATCTGTAAATAAAATGCATCTCGGATGTTCGGGATCAGCAAGAATTCATCGGGAAAATTGCTGTCGTTGGCGGTAGTAGTACTGTTAAAGATATTTAATTCTTTGTGCATGGTACGGATATAAACCATCAGCGTGCAATGTTCTCCACAAAGTAGTCAGAGGGATTGAAAGACGCCCAGAAATTCTGCTAGTGCTAAGTTTGGGACTGCGTTTTACAGTCTGAAGGATATCATCTATGTGTTCTAGCCGAACAGGCACCGTTTTGAATGTAGTTGAAACGATCCACTTTCTCGAAGTCGTCTGTGTGTTTCGACAAATACCTGTCGATTTGGTGGTGGATACCTTTGTGGGAAACGTCGGCGATATTCCAGCACAGAAGCTCTCACGCAACCATTACAAAAGCTGCAAATGTAATGTATATCTGCATGTTCTACATTCGTAAGGTTGAAAGGCATATGGAAACTAACCACAATGCTCACTTACAGATGGCAGTAACAATTACTAACATTCTTTAGCAAACGTATTCACAGTCTGCTCTTTACACCTGTGTTTACCTACAAATGACAGTAATTACGACTAGTTCTGCGTAGTGATCGTTTCTAAGGTCTACTCCCTAAAAATTTGTAATGAAGGTGCATATTTTGCATACCAATTTGTGTTCGTCATCAAGCCATAACTCACTAACCTTTCAGATCCCGACCTATGTTGATATAACGTTTTTCTTCAAATGAATTACGTATTACGCTCTTGAAATTTGGCACATTCGTCCCGGGACACCCTGTATATAATATAATATACGTATAGTATATCAATAATAATATAGTAATATTTATATAATAATAAATAATAACAATATAAATATATATACTACTATAATACATATATAATATAATAAATATAAATATATATAATAGATAATAAATATAATAATCTATCATATATATATATATAATATAACATTATATATAATTATATATATAATATCAGGGGCGTATAGTTAGGATAGGATAGGGTAGGATAGGGTATGCTCCCCATTTATGAGATCTTATAAAATGAAAAAGACAAATAACTATTACAACTAAAGAAATGATTTCAATTTTATGTGAAAGTGAAAAAAGAGCTTGATTTAATAACGATAAATTTAAGGTTATACATTTTCGTTTACATTTAGCATTTATTAATAATAAATTTCATTTGGAATACTCCTACTCTGTTTTTAAGAGTAAAATTTTAAAGCTATCGGCGATACAGAGATTTTCATATTATTCAAAATATAATGAATATAATAGGACAGGCCAAACATTATTATTACTGCTGTACGAATGAAAAAATACAAGAATCCACGGGAACGAAACTTTTCTTTCAGGCGAAAACGTACGAAGAAATTATGAGAAAAAAAAAATTTTGAAACACATCTCTCTCTCTCTCTCTCTACTCTCTTCTCTCTCTCTACTCTCTCCATATATCTATATATATATAATATATATATAATAATATAATATATATATATATATATAATAATATATAATATATATAATATATATATATATAATATATATATAATATAATTTATATATATAATAATATAATATTATTATAATATAATATATATCTACTATATATTATATATATAATATATATATAATTAATACTATATATATAATATATATATATATATATTATATATTATATATATATATATAAATATAATATATATATATTACATACATATAATATATGTAATAATATATATATACTAAAAATAATAAATATATATATATAAATAATATAAATAAGTTAGTATATATATAATATATATATACATATATATATATAATATATAAATTATATATATATATATATATATATATATATATATAAATATATATAATATATATATAAATCATATATATACATATATACTATATATAATATATATATTATATATATATATATATTACTAATATAATATATATTTTTATATGATAATATTTACATATTCTATTTTAAATATTTACTGATAACAATTTTATATATAATATATACTAATATATAGTTTCTAATTGATTATAGTCTTTCAAGGGTACGCCACTGATTCATTATAATATAATAATATATATGTATACATTATTAGATATATATAACTATTTTATATATATAAAATAATTATATATATATATATATATATATAATATATATTATATATATAATATATAATATATAATATATATATTAGATTTCAATGATTTAAAAAATTGATATGATAATGAGAAAGGAAGAAAAGGAACCTGTTCATTTAAGATGATAGAAAGTTCTACGAAATAAGCAAAATTTCAGAAGACTATGTTTTTATCATTTTAAATTTGACTTCTAGAATCGATGGAACTTTTCCCTTTTCTCTTAATTTAATCATGTATAAATTATACTTTCTATTTAATGTGGGTTCTTCTTCTTCTTCTCTTCTTCTTCTTCTTCTTCTTCTTCTTTTCTTCTTCTTCTTCTCTTCTTTCTTCTTCTTCCTTTTCTTCTTACTTCTTCTTCATTCTTCCTTCTTCTTCTCTCATTCTTCTTCTTCTATTTCTTCTTCTTTCTTCTTCTTTCTTCTTCTTCTTCTTCTTATTATTATTATTATTATTATTATTATTATTATTATTATTATTATTATTATTATTATTATTATTATTATTATTATTATTATTAATTATATATATAATTAATTATTATTATTATTATTATTATTATTATTATTATTATTTTTATTATTATTGTTGTCGAACTAAGAAGTGAGGGAAAGAAAAAAAAGAAGTATCTTAGGGAAGACTCCTTAAAATTAAAAAAATTTCTCCTGAGGGAACTCCTTAAATATTTTAAAATATTTTAATCCCTACCGCTCTAAACTCTTATACAACCAATACTCAGAAACAAACGTGATTGCCTAGATAAAGGTACCGTATTTTATTAAAATCCGTTAAAAGGGGGGAGAGTCGCGCACTGCCTCTAAATCATGTCAATCGGTAATAAAATATATTGGAAGGAGAGGTGGTGTTCCTTTTCACAACTAAATTTGCAATAAAATTTAAATAATGAACAATTAAGTTGGGATGAGAGGTGGTGTTCTTCTACGTTATTGAAAGTTATAGTAACTTTAGTTAAAGGGGGTTATAGGAATATAGAATTTTTCTCAGATAAACTTGTCAGGCCAGTTAGCCCTTTATTTAGTTAAGATTATAATTAAAGATGTTTACCTGAAATGTTGAGTCTACTTGCGGTGTAATATAGAACCCCCTATTGAGCTTTTGTAATGTTATACCCCCTCAGACCAGGATAAAACCGGTAGCCCACATAAAGTATAATTAAACCACACTTAGGCAAAAGTATCGGCCCTGTTATGTTTTAAGACTCCGTCAGTTTTGATTTTTTTTTTGTTTTTTTTTAACATATTCTAGTATATGAACTAACAATGAATAATTCAGTTGGTGAATGGACATTGATTCAAAAAGTTCGAAATATTTTAAATAATTATTTAAAAATCACATTTATATCAATAAAATTTTTAAAAAATGAAATATCTCAAAAAGTACGACACTTACAGAAAAACCAATTACATATTTGAAATCAGCGTATAAAGCTTATTACAAAAATGTAAAAAGAAAAAATTTTTTTTTTTTTTCATAAATGAAATATCTCGAAAAGTACGACACTTACAGAAAAACCAATTACATATTTGGAATCAGCGTGTAAAGCTTATTACAAAAATTTAAAAAGAAAATAATAATATAAAAAAAAATTAAGGGGCTCGAGCCGACGGGGGAAAGAGGGGGAACGTTTTCCATACCCCGTAGGGGAGGGGCGGAGGAACCCCCGCGACACCCAAATACCAAAGAGCGGGGGTTCCGCGAGACCCTCCACCGGAGGGGGAGGAAAATCAGATTCCTACCTGTCAGTTTCCCCCGGAAGCCGAGAGACCCCGCAACTACCTTGCCCCCTTGAGTGGACCCTTAGTTGAAAAAAGAAGAAAAAAGAGTTATAACAAAAACATGTACGGAGTCGTAAAACGTACTCGGTACCTAAATATTTTTTGAATCACTGTATTTTCACCCCTTCAATTAATGCTTAGGATCAATATTACTAGAAATATAGTAAAAAAAAAAACTAAAAAAAATCAAAACTGACGGAGTCGTAAAACATAACAGGTCCAAAGTATCTGCCGCATTTCAGTATTATTAAAGAAGTATAGTTAAATTATAAATTAAACTATATCCCTAGTATTCAAACGTCTCAACGTATGAAGAAACCTTACCTATAAATATGAAACACCTTAATAGAAGGAAGTTAAGGTGTAGGTGAACAGGTAGAAAGAAAGAGACAGATGAGTAAAGGTTTATATTAATGTTGAATGAAGATGAGAGATCTTCAACAGCTGATTTTACTTTTAATTATAAGAAACATGCTTGTTATGTAAACTCGAAATGTGTACCTACATACACACAAGAATATAAGTTTTCAGTCCAAGCTATCAACATTGAAATCTATGGATGCTAAAAGGATTCTTAAGATCACCGGAATAAATAATGAAATTAAAATTTAATGCCAATAGGAAAATATATCAATTAGTTCCAAATTTTAATCGAAATTTAATAATTAAATTTAAACTTAAAATTTTTATAAAATAGAGGCTAAAACAAATTAAAATGAAATTTAAGCAAAGAATTAGATAAGAAGATTTAATAGACATGAATTTGGAAATAAAGAATGATAAAATAAAAAGATGATAAAAAATTCTGTAAATTTTCAATAAAAATAAAAGAATCCGATATATTAAATGTGATTTAGGATAATTATTAATAATTTACTTAAACTTTGATGACCACCCTGAAGGTAGATATACAACCATCCCGCAGTTAAATACACACTAATGGGCCACTCTGTGAATATAAAAGATCTACCCTGTAGTTATATACCGGAGCTATCCTGTATCGGAACTATCCTGTCTATCGGAGAAATCCCCTGTAGTTATATACTCGAGAGCTAACCCGTAGTTATATACCGGAGAGCTACTTTGTAGGTAGCTTTTGGTAGGAAACTATATATAATAAATGATTATAGTAGTAGAAGTAGTAGTAGGTAAGTAGTAGTAGTAAGTAGTAGTAGTAGTAGTAGTAGTAGTAGTAGTAGTAGTAGTAGTAGTAGTAGTAGTAGTAGTAGTAATAACAATGATTATTGCTATATTAATAACAATGACAGGAATGATAGTAATATCAGTATTAGCGTCAACAAATGTAATAATATTGACAATATCTGTTAATGTAATATTGATATCAATAGTAATAGCAATAACACTATTAATAGTAATAGTATTATTAATATTATTACCTTCGTAATATTTAGCAGCAAATGAAAATATAACTAAAATTTCATTACGATACGATGATTAATTAAGATTGTGATTTTTGATACTTCATGTTAAAAATTTTCCCATATTTCACCACGATATTTAGATTCTATTATCGATTATTTGTAACGACACCAATATTATTGAAAAATTCGCAGAAATTTAAGATTTAATTTTTCCTTTTGTGTAATAAGAGATGGAAGTTTAATATTGTGTTAACTAAATAGCCAAACTAATTACCGCGTGAAAAAAAAATATGTCATTATTTATTAAAGGTTGAACATTAAACTCGAGTGGCAATATTTTTTCAAGTTTACCTATGAAAATTGGAAAGTAAGAGATAAGCAGGAGTGAAATAATGAAGATTATGTCCTCAACTGCATTCACCTATCGCTGATCCTAAGACTTGGGCTTGATAATAGGAGAAAGAAATCACTGGCCAAATTTTACCCGAGGATTGATTGTTTTGTTGTTCGCCAAATTTCAAATTTCAAAGACAAAATCCAAGAATGAAAAATTTGTTGGAACGATTAAAACAGATCACCGGACCCTATTAAAAAGATATTGCTTCCACAGGTGTATCGCTTTATCACACCCACGATAACAGTTAAAAGAACTTAACAATTCTTACAAACGTCAGAGGGTCTAATTCACTTGCGGAAACACCAACGGAAAATTAAAAACTAATGAGGGATATAAGAAGGACACCAAATCCCTAAAATCTCATAAACTCATAAATCTCCCATATAAACTCCTAAAGGGACAAATAAAAGGGAATTATATTTTTTAAAAAAATGCTGAGAAAAGCTAAGCTGAAAACCTGTGAAAAAAACGGGAGAAAAATATTCTAAGCTCTGTTCCCAAGATCTATAAACTTTTTAAAAAATACTCACAAAGCAACCATAAAAAAATAATAATAAAGCAAATATTTCCAACTTAGTCCATCCTACAGGAATTACTTATTTTAGCAAGTCCTAAATCTTATTCAGCAAATCTCCATTTGAATTACAGAGATGGCCAATCTAATAAATATAAATTCTACGCTAATCCTCCCTTATTATATAATATATATATAATATATTAATTATATATATATTATAATATATAATATATATATATAATATATATATTATAATATATATAATATATATATAATATTAAATATTATATATTATATATTATATATATATAATAATTAATATATATAGATTATATTATATATATCAATAGTAGTACCCACCGTTTTGAGCTCGACCCCTTTTCTCAAAAGTATAGAGATATTTGCTTCAAACTTGGAAATCTATGTATGGCTTAAGCTTGAAACAGGGTAAAATCAAGTCTGTTAGATGTATATAGGGGTCACGCCCCAGGGTGGACGTCGATATTGCGCTTACGGCCCTTGTGGCTTGACTGCGTGAGTGAGTTAGGCTACAGCGGGCCGCCGAGCACTGGAGGTCCAAAAAGACCGAAGGTCTGTTGACCGACAGACACAGACAGAGCGCGCGTGCGCATGCACATACACTTATTATTATATTATCCGTCGAAGAAGTGATCCCGAAGGGGATCACTTCTGAGCTTGTTTTTTAAACCCTCTGCGCCTGCTTCAGCGACTCCAAGTCCGCACTGCCCTGCACGCCCCCGTCCGCACCGCACCGCACCGCGCCACCGGCTCCGACATATATATAAGTTAAAGTTATCGTATCGTGATAAATTTTGGAGTGGTGTAACCTCGGTGTATGCGAAATTACGCCTGCGTGGGTTCCCCCCGAATGGACTCACCCGCCCTTCAACTTAAATATTCGACTTAGAAAGCTGAATTTGGTAAGAGGATTCATAGCTTGGTTTTCTAGAAGACTGGCTATAGAATTTCAAGGAGTAGCTCCGCACGTGGCTGGAGGCCCAGCGGCTTTAGTTAATAAAACAGTCGTATGTATACAACAATACATGTTGGTGTCTTTATAGAGTTGATTAGGTCGTAGAATTCGAATATGATGGTTATAAGGTCGTAATAGGTGTCTAGGACCCCCATTAGGTGGATTCCGACTGAAAAAAAAAGAGCTCAGAGCACAAAAAACAAAGGAGGAATGAGAAGGATGAAGGAAGAATAAAAAGAAGAAGAAGAAATGAGAAAGGAGGAGTAGGAGTTGACAGCATCACCGGTGCTGGCTCCGGTGCCGGTGCTGAGTTAATTAATTATTGTGTAATGAAACAATATTGGTGTGCTGATATATGATAGAGTCTGTAGGATCTTCGAAATAATGGTTATAACTTACAATTACCGTTTTTAACATACCCTTAAAGCAGCTAAATTCTAAATCAACCCATTTTCAAACCCTCCAGCCACCCTCCCGACAATCTGTGATCTATTGATCTATTGATGTAGGTCATATTTTTACTAAAAATTGTAACGTTTTACATACCCTAAAGCAGTAAATCATAAATCAACACCACCATTCCAGGCCCCATCCAGCCCACCTTTTTCCCCTTGGGGGACCCCATTTTCTGTTTGGGAATTTCCTATTTGATTCTTATGGATTAAGGTCACTTTGTTTGAGTAACTTTGGATAACATAAATAAATCAAGTCTTTTACAAACCATCAGCCAATATATGTTGAATTAGCAAAGAGTTGTTCATTAATAACACTCTTACTTAGTAGCGGCTCAACTATCCTCATCTTGAATCACGGAAAGCCTACCCCATCTTAAACATGAATAGCCCCAGTCACCATTAACAAAGATCCACACTTAACAGCAGTTGAGTAACTAACATAACAACCAAAAAACGTAACTTATTCACCAACTTGGTCAAGCATATCTCTTAACATAACAATGTTAATTTTAAAATAACATGTAAAATTTAACTAAAAATTACTACTGACTGTGTAGTATATATGACCTGCGAAGTATGCTAACGTACAAAGTTTTCTACATTATCAGTAACATGAGCTGTAACATGAACTAAGATATAATATACAACAACAAACCTTGAGCATGAATAAACTAGAATAAACAGCTAACATCAACAAAGTTCACACTTTCAAGAGTAAAAGCAACTCACAGGATTCAAAGCAATTATTCAATCTTTGTTAACCATATTCTCACATGGCAATTTATTTACATACACGTAATTAAAAAAAATTTAGCATAACTTAACCCAACCATCATAATACCTAATGGATAAGACAGACAAAGTAAAGTTTTACTCTCTGTAAAGCTAAACTACTATGAACACAGACTACACACAACAACAGACGAATAAACAGCTACCAACTCAGCCAGTAAAGCGAACATACGAGGGAGTAAAACAGTTTTCTTGTATCGCTAAGATGGCATAGTCATTGAAAACTTTTTATAGAAATATTTCACTTCATAATACTTCATAAAAATCTTTTATTTTAATATATTAATTCATCTGATCAGCGAAAATAGGATTCAAGTTGGGTAAGCCATATATATCTCTCTAAGAGTTCAAATCCTTTGAAAAAAAATGTAAGTATAAATGCCTTCAGCTGCACCAAACCATTTTCGCATATTTTATTCAGCCAGCACTCTTCCTAACAAGAAGAAGTAACTCATCCAAGCTGATAGTATTAATGCATTCCTGTATACTGCATTATAGGGGAACCGCATGTTTTCGTTGTAAATATCATAGATTACACAATGTGCTATACTATTAAGTCCTCAGTATGTCAACATCGTTAAGGTGGGATCTTTTCAGTTTTTTTTAAGCAATTGCCGTATATTTCAGAACTGACAAATGAAACCTCGACACGTACCGCTGAATGTGAACAGCAATCAGTGTTTCCAATAGTGCGTACATTCAATAACTTATAACATTATCAGACGCATTGAAAGCAACTTCTATTTCTATTATAGCCTCTCAACTGCACCTCTGATTTCAGTAGGAGATGTTGTCTCAGATGACACATACTCATTCTCTTACCCAAGCTTCAACGCTGTCGATAATCTTAGTGAATCCATCAGCACAAACGAATAAAGTCTATTATTTGACTCCCCGCAGGAATACAAGCAATGTATCGGTTATCCATCCGGTTGACGATTAAATAAAATGACACATCGTTGGGAATAACTGAAGCTTCTTGTGAAGATATTAACCCAACAGGTGTAGAGATCGGGAGACTGTCATCGCACCAGTTTCAGCGAAAAATGTCCTTATGAAGGAAATCGTATGCGTACAAACCCTTATAGGTTAATGGAGATCTTTCTTTCAGCCAATTTCAGAAGAAAGGTAAACAAGAGAATACAATTGCCGAACGTAACCATATCAGTTAAAAGTATATCATTCTCGTTAGACAAAACCACACAATAACAATAACATGGTCACCTTATGAAGATGTGAATATTAACGACATCTATAGATTAAGATTGACAGAAAGTCCTTATATAAGGAAAAAAACAAACAAAAACATAATAAAATATAATAATCAATGTTCATCACATACATTAGTTCTTTACATAGCTTAAGATCTTAAAAACGCTAAATCTACATGAAACAATATTCATTTTCGTCGTTTATATCTAATTATATTTTTCACTTCATTTTACCATCATTGAGTAGATATAAAAAAGGTTTACAATCAGACACTAAAATATGTTTACTCGAAAGATGCCTCTGGTACCAACATTCGCTAAATTGTTTTCTAATAGATAGATGAATTTCTGTACCTCTATATAGAATTTAAGAAGCGTTCATTGATAGTCTCAGAATCATCAACCTGCGTTTTCTTGAATGAGCATTTCCTGATACAACATGTAATCGAACCAGTACATAATCAGACAGCTTTTCCGATTCTTTAGTTTGGCGTATTATCCATCCTAAAACCCTCCGGGACAGATATTTTATCGTTTAATCCAGAATATAGATTCTACGAGCCGTAGGTTTAAATACACCTGTGTCAATACACATCTTCCATACTCGAACCTCCAATCGTGTTGTGAAATTATTCCCTTAGAAAAAGAGAGATAGTTAGAAAACTAACTTTTGACATCCTCTTTTACGCAATAATCGTTCCGGTGATTCTACAAACGTGGTAACGAGTCAGAGTACTCCTTACCCATTTCTGCAGCATGACGACATATACAGAGTAGTTCATCTGTATTCATAAAAATACGTTTGCTGCGGTATACAGATTGATTAATACATGTGAAAAATTCAAACCTGGGGTTTCTTTATATAAGATTGAAACCCCACACCCTGGGATCTTGAATTACCCCTTGTATAATCTTTTGTATGGGTATATCGTTAAGACGCTGATTGGTTCATTAATGAAATAGAACACTTTTAAACGAGCACAACTCCTAATGCTTATCAAGATCCACTTACGATTATGACGTTAAAACAAGCATCATGAGAAAAGGATATTATAAAATGAAGGATACAAACCCAAAACCAAAAGCCTAACGAAGGCTAACAGGTTTACACTTCACTTTTAGGCCTTACGCTCCGTTCGTTTTATGTTGTATTTCATGTTTCATTCAACGCTATCACATTGGGCAAACTAATAAACGCTAATTGAACCTAAGAACATAGCATATCTAACTTACGAATAAACAGTTTTCATTAACAAAGTTCGTTACTCATCTACGGTAAATAACTAACACCATTCTTAAAACTCAACCTACCCCCGATCCCTTTTCGAAACATTACGCAATACCTTCAAATCCCGAGGCTCACCCTGCATACTTATCATTAGGGATGCCTTTAACTTTATACAAAAGCTCTCCCAGAGGCTCACGCCTCAACATAATCTCATTCTTTATGATACATAACCGAACAATTTTTCTTGACATACCATTAAAAAATAAGTCTTTGAATAAATATCACAGTAAAGCATAATAGTTTACTGATTTAAAAACAGTAAATCCAGTAAATCAGAAATCAAACACCAATTCCTGCATCCCCCTACCCATCCCATCCGCTGTGATCTATTGAACTATTTATTCACATTTTTTTCGAGTATCATTTTGAAAACATAACATAAAAATAAGTTCTTATATACTAACTATGATATATTGCTTAACCGACAAAGTTTAATCAAGTAGCTAACAAATCATTAACTGCGATTAGGAGTGTGTGTACAAATGCCAAACCTAACATACCTCACGTATGAATGAATCAAGTAACATCTCTGAAAAATCCTACTGATAAAGTAGCTAACAGGTCAAACAATACTCAATATGTACCCACTTTTCCCGCATATCATCAGCAACAGGTAAAGCCTATTATCTACAAAATCCCTAACAAAGTGACCAATCTATCAAGATACCACCACCTTGAACTATGAATTGACACTACTTCCATCAAGGTCTACTCGTTTCGATTATAACATCATTTGACCCATGAATAAACCGTAGCATTAGCAAAGCTTACGAATTAAACAGTTTCAAACCAAGAGTATCATAAAGCCAACACATTACCTTTCAAGAAAATCCCAGGGGATGCGCGCCACCCTTGAAAGTGGTGTGAATCCTGCGAGGGGGATCACCCCCGAAGGGGGGTGTAAGCGGGGGCATTACCCTTTCGAAGGAGGGGTAAGGCCTCAAGGCCCTTGGCTGAGCCCAAAGCCCGCTTACACCCTTCGGGGTGATCCCCCCTCGCAGATCCACACTTTCAAGGGAACGCATCCCCCCCTGGGGATTCTTCTCTGAAACTTATGTTGCCTTAGAATACTCTTGGTTAATGAAACTGTTTATTCGTAGAGAATTTTGCAATGTCTACGTTTATTCATGGGGCGGTCAAATTGATGTTATACTTCGAATGGTGCCGTCTGATGAAAGATAGTGTCATTCAATAGTTCAAGATGGGGTTCTTATAGATTGCCACTTGTTAAGGATTTTGTTAGAATAATACGGCTTTACCTCGTTGCAATATGCTCGAAAAGTGACTGGGAACATACGAGTATGATATGACCTGGTAGCTTACTTTTTTCTGATCAGTAAGGATTTTTCAGGATGTTAGCTGATTATTCATACGAGAGGTTATGTTAGGTTCTGCATTTACACTATATTCCTGTCGCAGTCATGATTTGTTAGCTTTACTTGATGCTAAAACTTTGTCGGCTTAAGCATATATTCATAGGTTTGTATATGTAAAACTGTATTTTTTTTATGTTGTCCAATATGATACTCGAACTATGACTTGATCAATAGTTCATAGATCACAGGCGGATGGATGGGTAGGGGATGGGGAGGTGGTTGATTTACTGATTTACTGATTTACTGTTTTAAATCAGTAAACTATGCAAAGGATATTTATTCAAAAGAAACTTCTTCCTTTTGTATGTCAGGATAAAATTGTTCGGTTATGTATCATAAAGAATGAGATTATGTTGATGCTTGCGCGCCTTTGGGAGAGCTTTTGTATAAAATAAATGCATCCCTAATGAATAAGTTGCAGGTGCAGGCTCGGGAATGTAAGTATTGCCGTAATGTTTCGAAAAGGATCGGGTAGTTGAGTTTTAAGAATTGGTGTTAGTTATTTACCGTAGATGAGAGTAACGAACTTTGTTAATGAAAAACTGTTTTACTCGTATTAAGATATGCTATTTTTAGGTCAATTAGCGGTTATTAGGTTTGCCCAATGTTGATGCGTTGGAATAAACATGGAAATACAAACAGAAAACGACGGAAGCGTAAGGCCTAAAAAGGAATGTTTAAAAACCTGATTTACTTCCTGTTAGCTGTGTGTTTTGTAAACCTATTTTATTAATATCTTTTATATAAATGCTTGTTTTAACGTCATAATCGTAGTGGACTTGAAAGCATAGGAGGTTGTGCTCCGTTTAAAAAAGTGTTCATTTCATTAAGTGAACAATATGCAGCCGTTTACAGATATACCTACAAAAGATTAACAAGGGTATCAAGATCCAGGTGTGGGTTTCAATCTTATATAAAAAAACCCCGATGGTTCTGATTTTTTCACATTTAATCAATCTGTATACTCAAGTAACAAACGTATTTTTATTAGTACAGATTAACTACTCTGTATATGTCGTCATGCTGCAGAATGGGTTAAGGATGCTCTGACTCTACCAACGTTTTAGTAGAATCACCGGAAACGATTATTGCTAAAAGAGGAATGTCAAAAGTTTAGTCAGCTTACTATCTCTTTTTCTAGGGAATTTAATTTCACAACACCTGATGGATTCGAGTATGATTGTGTGTAATGACCCAGGTGTGTATTTAACCTACGGCTCGTTAAAATTCTATTATTTCTGGATTAAACCGAAATTAAAATATTCTGTCCGGAGTTTGTAGGATGTATAACCGCAAACTAAGGAAATCGGAAATTGCGTATTATAGTAACTGTTGCGCACAATTACATGTGTATCAGGAATATTGCTCATTCAAGGAAAACGCAGGTTGATGATCTGAGACGTATCATGCGCTTCTTAAAATTCTATAGAGTACAGAAAACTCATCTATCTATTCTTAGAAAAACAATGTGGAATGAAAGGTAGCTACCACAATGATCATCGAGATTAAACATATTTTTAGTTGTCTGACGTGAACTATTAACATATTACTCATGATGGTATCGATTGAGTGAAAAATATGTTCAGAATATAACGACGAAAATGCATTTTTTCAGTGTAAAGAATTAGCGTTTTTAGATCTTAAGCCTATGTAAAAACTATATGTATGGATCTTAGCAGTTTATTATATTGATTATATATTATGTTTTTGTTTTTTTTTTTTTGGATAAAGCTCATTTCATGTCAATTTGACTGTATAGATCTCCTTTGTATACATATATTATGGTATGAACGTTATGTTATTGTTGTAGTTGTTTTTGTTTAACGAGAATATATACCTTTTGAACTGATATGGTTCGTTCGTGCATTGTATTCTTGTTTTACTTTCTTCTGATTTGCTGAAAGAAAGAACTCATTACCTTTTGAATCTGTTTATGCAGACGATTTCCTTCGTTAGGACCATTTTTCGCTGTACTGGTGCGATGACTCTCCCGCATCTCTACACTGTTGTTAATATTTCACAAGAAAGCTTCGTATGCCAACGATGTTGTCATTATATTTAATCTCAACCGGATGGATACCGAACATTGCTTGATACTTCCTGCCCGAGTCTCAATAATAGAACCTTATTCGTTTGTGGATGATTCCTCAAATGTATCGAACAGCGTGAAGCTGGGTAAAATGAGTATTTGTGATCATCTGAGACACACCTCCTACCATGAAATCGAGTGACAGGTTGAGAGCTATTAAGAATAGAAGTTGCTTTCAATGCGTCTGATAATGTTAAAAGTATTGATGTACCGCAACTATTTGGAAACCCAGATGATGCTGTCACATTCAAGCGTACGTGTTAGGTTTCACAGTTCAGTCATCTGAAAATATACCATTAATAATATTAAAAAAAACAATTAATATCGCACCTTAACCGATGTTGACATACTTTGAAGATATACGATAGCCAAACATGTTTGTATTCTTGATATTTACACCGAACATGCCCCGGTTCCACCTATTAATGCATATACAGAATGCATTAATAACATGCAGTTGGATTGAGTTACTTCTCTCTTGATGGGAGAATGAGTGCTGCTAATCAAAATATGCCCGAAAATGGTTGTGCAGTGAAGGCATTTAACTTAGCATCTTTCAAGATGTTGTCTTTTAGAGAGAAATTATGCTTACCCAACTTAATCCTATGTTCGCTTGATCAGTGAATAATATTATAAAATAAAGTAAATTTTATGTATTTATATGTTTTATGTATTTATATAAAGCTCTTCTTTTCAATGAAAATATGTTATAAAAATGGAAACTTGTTTTTACTTCCCTCGTATGTTCGCTTTACTGGTCGAGTGTTAATGATTAAGCTATTTGATGTCGCTGGTTTTGTATGTGTTAAGTCTGTTTGCTCATAGTAGCTTTACAGAGAAGGAAAAGAACTTTACTTTGTCTGCCCTTACCCATAGGTATTATGATGGTTAGGTAAGGGTTATGATGAATTTTTGTAAATATTACCATGTTAATGTAAGATTAACATTTTCATGTGGTGAGATATGTTGAACAAAGTATGAATAAGTTGCGCTTTGTCCCTCTTGTTAGTTACTTTACTGATATAAGTTGATCTTTGTTGTGTTAACCATTTATGTCTTACTTAAGAGGTCAGTTTTTGTAATTATATTCTTAGTTCATGTTACATCATTTAGTCTAATAAAGGAAAACTTTGTTACGTTAGCCATACTTCGCAGGCATATATGAAAATTACAGAAGGTATAGTAATTTTAGTAATATTACCATGTTAGGTGTAATAACATGTTATGTTAGAGATATGCTGACCAAGTGTGAATAAGTTTCGTTTTTGTATGCTATACTTCACTTGCTGTTAAGTCTGTGGATCTTTGTTAATGTGAGCACTTTATTCTTTAAGATGGGGTATTAGGTTTGTGTTGTACATTATTTCTTAGTTTCAGATGATACTAAGTAAGCTTTATTAATGTGAAAACTTTGATATGTCAAACATATATTGATTGTTGTTTGTATAAAGAACTTGATTTTATGTTATGTTATCCAAAAATGTTACTCAAAAAGTGACCTTAATCACTTAATCAATAGATCACAGTGGTCAGGGAGGGGCTGGGTGGTTGGATGGTGGTTGATTTAGTGATTTACTGCTTTAGGGTTATGTAAAAAACAATTTTAGTAAAAATATTGACCTTAATCAATAGATCAAGTAGACACAGATTGTCGGAGGATGGACAGGAGGGTAGTTGAATGTTGGTTTGATTTAGTGATTTACTCCTTAGGGTATGTAAAACGTAATTTGTAAGTCATAAACATAAAACGAAATTACAACTCTATAACAATATAAGCACACCAATATTGCTTCATTACACAAATATTTAATAATCAGCACCGCATCGGAGCCAACCGGTTTGCAGCTAGTCAACTTCCTACTCTCTTTCTCATCTTCTTCCACCTTCCTTATTCTTCCTTCATCCTTCTTCATTCCTCCTTTGTTTTTTTTGTTGCTCTGAGCTCTTTTTTTTTCAGTCGGAATCCACCTAATGGGGGTCCTAGACACCCATACACGACTTATAACATCATATTCGAACTCTACGACTTCAATAACCCTTAAGGACACCAATATTTTGTTATACGACTGTTTATAACTAAGAACCGCAGTGGCTCAGCACCGGGTGCCGGAGCCAACTCATCATATTCCAAGTCTTTCTAGAAACTCAACTATGAATCCTCTTACCAAATTTCACTTTGTACGTCAATATTTAATGTTTGAAGGGGGGTGAGTCCCCACTTCGGGGGGACCCACGCAGGCGAACTTTCGTATACTCGGTTAACCTCCCCATCTAACACCACTCCAATTTTATCACGATACGATAACTCTAACTTATATAGATATATGTCGGAGCCGGGCCGCGGTGCCGTGCGGTGCGGACCGCGGCCCGGTGGCCAGTGCCCAGTGCGGATCCGGAGTCCGCGAAGCCCCAGGCCGCCAGAAGGGTTACAAAAACAACTCAAAGTGACCCCTCGGGGATTCACTTCCTTTCCCGACCCGTAATAATCAATTAATAATAATGTGTTGTGATGGACGCAGCCGCTCTGTTACTGTGTCTGTGGTTTCAAACAGACTGGTTCTTTGACTAGGTGCTCGTGAACGTCGTAGCTAACTCACTCACGGGCCAGGATCAGAAAGGGACAAAGAATATCCGAACGGGTCCATCTTAACACACTCGGGATATATTACATCTACAATCCGCGCCGAGAGTGACAAGATGTTTATACAGCTTATATGATCAGATCAAGTTATTATCAGTGAATACATCATTCATTGAAATATCTTCATGCTCCGTCAATACTCTCAGTGTGCAAAAAGATAGAGTCTAGCTTCTACTCTGGGCTGTCTGGTTCATCTCTAACCCTTCTCCTCTCTCTCTCTCTCTCTCTCTCTACATCTCTCTCTTTCTCTCTCTACTCTCTCTCTACCTAACTCTCTCTCTCTCTCTCTCTTCTTATCTTTTAGGTTTCAACTTTATATATATATAATTATACTATATTATATATATATATATATAATATTATATATAATAATATTAATAATATATATAATATATATATAATATTAATAATAATATAATATATTATATATATATTATTATATATTATATATATATTATATATAAATATATATATAATATTAATATATAATATTAATATATATATTATATATATATATATATATATATATATATATTATAAAATATATAATTATATATTATGATTAATTATTAATAAAATTAAATTATATAATTATATATATATTTAATTATTGATTATTATTATAAATTTATTTAATTATATATTATATTAATATATATTATTATTATTATTATTATTATTATAATTATTATAATTATTTGGGCAAGCCGCATTAATATACGACTTGTCTTAATTAGTATATAAGACTTGAAGATAAATTAAATATAGATTAATTTCCTAATACTATAATATTCGCTATATATTTCGTTTTGGAGGTGTGTTAAGATATATAAAAAGGTCTACAGAGGCTGAGTTTAATAGTAAACATTTAGTATAGCGTTTTAAAAGTAATATTTAATAATAATAATGTCGAGTTTCTTTATTTTTTTGATATAAATAAAATGATATAATACCTAAGATTATTAGAACTGCGAAATAATAACGGTGAAAGTAACGTTAAGGTAACTAATGATATATATTAATATTAAGGTTAATGTTAATTAATAGTTAAGAACAAATTGATAAAATGGGAGAAAAAGTGATAAAATTAACTGTAATAGGAAAAAATAATGAATGATTTCATAAATAAACACGTGAGGATCAAGCAAAGGTCAAGTATATATATATAATAATGTGTTGTGTTCTTTTATATATATTATGTATGTATAATTCAGTTACTTTACTACTAATTTTTTATACTGGTAACGGGACTGAAGCGCGGCCGGTGTATAAACACTACCAACCCATTCCATGGCTTGCGGAATATGATGGATATCAAAAAAGAAATAAATCAAGGCCAGAATATCAAAAAGCATTGCTCTCGCATAACGGCGATAGTTACATGAATAAACTGAATACATTGAATTCAGCGAACATTTATGGCGGAGAGGCGAAATAACATTTAAGTTTGTAAATAGTGTAGCGATAAAAAAAAAAAGTAAACCACTCAAACGTGATTTACAAGGTTTTGGTGGCTCGGGACAATTCTCGCGTTCCTCGAAAATGTTCTGAAACACGATGAAGTCGGGGCCCAATATTCTCTCGTTTGCAATTGCTAATGCAGACGACACACGCGACACCAGCAACACCAAACACCAAGCCGCGACCCCACTAAACAGCACGACAACAACACGCACCCGACACAGCTCGACACACGGCCCCAAATCCTCAAGACGACCGCCCTAAAAAAAAGGACCTCTTTTGGATCACATAGCAATACTTTACGGAGCCTGAAATAATAATCGGTTTTTGTGGGTGCCTAACCTCACCTAATCCTAACCGTAACCCTAAGCCCTAACCTCAACCCCTTAGCCCGCCCACCCTAACCCTCAGCCCGTAAATCCTATAATTTGTTAATTTTTTTTACTTATATTACAAATATCTTTTTAATTATATAGTGTTATATGCCTACATTAACTCGGGGATAAGTAAATAATAAAATAGTAATGGCTTAAAAAACTCTTAATTTTGCCCCCTTAGATATACCACGTGCCAATAAATCATAATATAACGATCTCAGGGAATTCCAGAAATGAATGGGTAGAAAGATCTCTATTACAAATTTGATAAGATACCCTATTCATAGTTTTAAGAATACGGAGGTGCCCCACCTAAATCGTAACTGGGAAAAATAAAAAAAGTAAAAAAATTATAGATATAGGTTTAGTTAGTACGTATAAATGATGTAAAAATATATGAGGTATAGGTTTATCTATAAATAAATACGCTATTATTAATCACTGAATCAAAGGAATTATATATAGGCTTCTAGCCTACGTCTGGGTACTTGCAACCCTTCTTCAGGATTATAAAGTGATAAGGTTGCCTATAAAAAAATTAGGGTTGCTCAAAAAATAATTTATAATGAGTCTAAGCTAGTGTTGTACCAAAAAAATATTTTAAGGTATAATATATATATATATATATAAGTAAAGGCCAGCCTTTGGAGTACTCAGCAATTGATTGGATTGCCAAACCCGGAAGAGCACCTTTATAGCTAATGGCCTTTTGGAACTTTCTTTTTCATATGAGGGGAAAGTGGAATTGACCCCTTACGGATGACTGGCTCCCGCACTGAGATAATCACTCCAAGTCGGACGACGGCGGACGGTACCCAAGCGTGTCGTATAACTTGGATCCATGAGAGGGGAGAGGCTAACAATCCCTGTGACTCAGTTTGAGATTGGCTTTACGATGGAATGTGCTCAGAGAGAAATATATTATGTCCCCATCTACGCGAGAGAGTGTCGAACAACCACGGTTAAGAAAGATCGTGGTCCGTTACGCCCCAGAGGGGTCTTTAACCAAATAGACCCGGAGATAGCCTCCTAAACCCAATAGAATATTTTTTACGGTATATACAATCTAAATCAGATATAAAATATTAGTCAAAATAATAAAGGTCTATATATATATAATTATTTATTATTACATAAAATGTAATTCCCATTAGGATTTTATACTTAGTCTAAGGTGTATAATGAGTCCATAGGTATCACCATGTCTATTATTGATCGATCCAAAATGGAAATCATATAATTATACCTATTACTACTGAATTTACTCGAGTAAATCTGAACATAGTTATGAGAGTAGTGAGAGGATTGGTAGAGAAGAATGGAAGAAGATAAACTTTATAATATTATAGTGTGTAGTTATTAATAATAGATAATGATAGTATTATGAAGTGTTATAGTAGGAATATGAAGAATGACTTATTAATCAAAAATAGCGTATAGCTGAAAAGAAGTAACAAGAATCTTATAATAGGCTTTTTCTAATATGATATAAAGACCGTTATTGGAGATTTGAAGGATAACTAGTCAACAATCGAATATTCAAAAACCTGAAATTTGCCCAAAGAGAATAGATAATTTCACCGAAGTCGGTATAGGGAAGATTATTTCTTCGATTAAGATGAATGGAGTCAAAAAAGTGGAATATTAATCTCTCCATTCTGCGAGTACTGTATCGGGCATTGGAACTCCTCGGTCCGCCAGAGTGGCAGCGTAACCAATGGAAAACCGGGAATGACCCCTCTAACCACAGGATATTTATATATATTATTAATATACATAATTTATATATATATAGTTGAGTTTATAATTAATTTTAGTATAAAAATTATATGTTGTAAATAATGATTAAAATATATGATTATATATAATATATATTATCGCAATGGTAATTAAATTAGACAATATAGTATATTATTATAGTAGGAAATATAAGTTTAATAATGTATTAATATAGGCTAAACTAAATGAAGGTTAGGCTGTTAGTTAGCAATTAAAATCAGTTAATTGGTATGGTAATTAGTTAAAGGTATCATTAGTCTACTTTGAGTGTCAGCCTAGTCAGTTATTAATCTTACATGATATAAAGTATATATCATTAAATGTTTAGATTATCCTGTTGTGTTTAATAATATTTATAATGACAAGGAGGTATACTTTATTTCAAGATATAGCTGAGTACTATGGTTCTGGAATAAGGTAAACAATTTTTAGTGCTATTTACGATTTGGATTCTTAAAAAAAAGCATTTGGAGCAATATTAAATTTATTAGCAGATGCCAAAAACTGAAATTGGCCAAAGATATGGATATTTCACGAAGTCGGGTTTAGGAAGATATTATTCGTGATCGCGGACAATGTTGGGAGTGGTCTTGTTTATATTGTGCGAGACAGGGCTAAGCAGCCCACACAATTGGTCCTTACCTTTTTGCTTTTGATTACTCATATGGATACGCAGCGTTAGAAGACAATTCTGATATGACGCCTAGAAAGCCAAATCCTCCAGGGAAGAGCTCCTTGTGAGACCCAAGGTTTTGAAAGCCTAATCGATGAGAAAGTTCACTAGGTTTTTCTACTGGAAAGGGCCTAAAATTATAAGCAGAGTCCTACCCTGTGATGTGTGGGTTATTGACTTAGAAGAACTGGCCAGGATTCAGAACCAAGGACCGGCCCAATGAAAGATGTTTTTAACCCTAAGTGGGCTTTGGGGTTAGAAAAGGCGGATACTATTATCCCGGATCCTGAAGAAAATACGCGTGGTGTACGAATGAGCCATAACCAGGTAAGTCCTGGTCAAATTGGAAAGGAATTATAATATACTGATATATAATATAATATAATTTAGATGAGATATGATAGTCGGTATTAGGTTAATATCGGATGACTAATTAATATATATATAGGTAGTGAGTGTGCTTGGTATGAATCGACTACGAGTAAATATATAACTTGATAGTGAGAACAGTATAAAAAAAAGTATATAAGATTTGGACTATATACAGTTAAAAGGTATAATTAGCCAGTTAGAGATAGAGAAGTAAATTTGGTAGTATTTTTAGTGCAAGAGCGAGAAAGAAAGGTGCGTTTATATATTAAAGAGTGATAATTGGTCATGTTAGTAGGCTATATATATGTGTTTTGGGTATGAGATAGTATATTCATGTGT
>JABUQX010024756.1:45000-50000 GCA_015478945.1 Trachelipus rathkii | reverse complement strand
TTTGTAAATTACCATTTTAGTTTTGTTTGTATAATTTTAAAATGAATTAATTTAATTTTCTCTAAATTTTAACTATTTTGTTGAAGATGGGTCAAGAGGAATCCGTTTCACTATAATTCTCATTCATTATCAAAATATGGTTTCCCTACGAGAAAATCCTCAGGTGGGGTGGGTCAAGGCCAAAGGCCTACTGAATTAATGGCCGACATATTCTGATTCAAGCGAGGTTTGGAAGTGTTCAAGTTAGAGGAAGTTGGGAAAATGGATAAAGGGAGCATGCTCTTCACTTTGCCAGTAGAGCACAAGCAATATTGAGCATAGCGGCTAAGTCTGAGGTTAGAAAGTTGAGCAGAGAAAGGGTGATACTGTGTAGAAAGATGTATCACGTGAGTCATCAATGGAGGAGATATGCGACTGAAAAATCCAGAAGATCAGTGTCCGTTGTAATGGCAATTTGATAAAGAGAGTGACTCAACAATTGATTGGCAGAATAAGTATATGGAGAGGGTTAATAAAAAAAAAAAGAATTGATAAGGCTAAAAATTAGAATCCAACTTTTCAAGGAGATCTGTGTGAGTGGAACTGCCGTAGAGAATGTGTGAGACATATTCCATGAAGGGTCGTACAAAACCTCCATATTTGAAAGGGCTTTAGAACACCCAACACCATAGAAACAACAAAAACTAATAAGGATTGTCGTAGGTTTGAATTGTGTCCAATTATTTCCCCTTGCAATCTTCCTCGCCTTGGAGCTAGGTAGTATAACTAAAATCAATAAATTTCACTAAAATTTAATGTAAAAGGCGGAGTTTTGCTAATCGATTCTTGAAGTGCTCAAATGGTTAATTAAAATCAATACTCACTGTTTTTTGAGGAATGTCAGCCTTTGGTTTGGATCAAAATGTTTCTTACCTTTCTGTTGTGTATAACTTGTGTTTCTTTCACCTTTTCCATAAAAAAAAAAAAAACATTTACCTGCACGTTGGTCAACTTTGACTCCCTGAATAAGAACAAAGTTTATTGGGTAAACTTTGCTAAGAACAACGATGCACAAGAAAAAGTTCTTTAGTATTCATTTATTTTCCTGTAATGTCAATAAATTTAAACAATATATATATATATATATATATATATATATATATATATATATATATATATATATATATATATATATATATATATATATATATATATATATATATATATATATATATACACGTCTCTCCTCTCACAATATATGTTTCTATATATATATATATATATATATATATCTGACGAATGCCCTTATAAATTTACACACTTTTTAAAATTTAAACTTTATTACTACAAACAGACATAAATATTTTCACTTCTACATAAACAAACATATATATATATATATATATATATATATATATATATATATATATATATATATATATATATATATATATATATATATATATATATATTACAATATTAACCATACTAATATATATATATATATATATATATATATATATATATATATATATATATTATAACTTTATTCCCACTAGCTTTCGCCGGCTTCAACACGGCCTCTTCAGGTGAGATAAAACAGACAAGAAGCCTCTAAGTTCCCAGGATTCCAATAAGTTAAGGAGTTTAACGATTAGGTGGTTGTTGATTATTCACTTTATTATCGATCCTATTGTAAAATCTTGTGTTTTTCATTATTAAATTCTGTGTGGCATCTATGTTTACTTCACCCGCTATTTTATTAAAGTTGCTACTGTTCTTTATACAGAATGACTCGATCAGTTTCCTTTTGTTGTTATCAGAGACAAAAATTATAGGTTGCATGTTATAATATTAATTTTATGGTTCAAACCTCTCCTGTGCTGGGTCAGTGCTGGGTTAAATTTATTAGGTTTTAGAATTTTTTAAATGGTAAAGAATTTGATGGGGTTGTAACAATATTTTTTGGCAATATTCTTTCAAAAAAAAAATATTGGTACAACCCCATCAAATTCTTTACCATTTAAAAAAGTTCTAAAGCCTAATAAATTTAACAATGTCGTTGGTGGACAATGTATTTATAGTATTCCCTGTCATGATTGTACAGATATATATATTGGAGAAACTATAGATTTGAAGAGGCGCAAATGTCAACATAGACATGATCTAATCTCTGATAACCTAAATTCAGCATTGACCCAGCACAGGAGAAGTTTGAACCATAAAATTAATATTGATAACATGCAACCTATAATTTTTGTCTCTGATAACAACAAAAGAAAACTGATCGAGTCATTCTGTATAAAGAACAGTAGCAACTTTAATAAAATAGCGGGTGAAGTAAACATAGATGCCACACAGAATTTAATAATGAAAAACACAAGATTTTACAATAGGATCGATAATAAAGTGAATAATCAACAACCACCTAATCGTTAAACTCCTTAACTTATTGGAATCCTGGGAACTTAGAGGCTTCTTGTCTGTTTTATCTCACCTGAAGAGGCCGTGTTGAAGCCGGCGAAAGCTAGTGGAATAAAGTTATATATATATATATATATATATATATATATATATATATATATATATATATATATATATATATATATATATATATATATATATATATATAATATAAATATCTCTATATATATATATATATATGGTGAAACTAAAGAAGTTACCCGCATCATATCTCGAAAACTAAGATAGGTACAGGAAAACTGATAACATATATGGAATCAGCGTTTGAAATTTGTATGGAAAATGAAAAAAAAAAATTTTAACATTTTTTTAATTTTTTTTCTCCAAAACTAAGATAGGTACAAGAAAACTAATATCATATTTAGAATCAGCGTATGGAATTTGTATGAAAAAAAAATGGAAAAAAATTTTGTTTTTTTTTAACTAAAAGAATACCCCAGGGTAAACCGCAAAGATGGAAAGAGTCGGGGTCTCTCGGCCTCGCGGGGGACGACGGGGGGGACCCTCTATCCCACCGTCGGCTCGAGCCCCCTAAAAAAATTCATATGCTGATTCCAAATATGTTATTTGTATAAAAAAATTTTTTTCCTTTTTTTCATACAAATTTCACACGCTGATTCCATATATGTTATTAGTTTTCTTGTACCTATCGTAGTTTTGGAGATATAAAAAAAAATTAAAAATTTTTTTCATTTTCCGTACAAATTTCATACGCTAAATTCCACCTGTTGTTATCGAGTTTCTTGTACTATCTTAGTTTTCGAAGATATAATGCGAGAGTAACTCTTTAGTTTATTCTATATATATATATATATATATATATATATATAACATATAATATATATATATATATATATATATATATATATATATATATATATATATATATATATATATATATATATATATATATATTTGTTTATGTAGAAGTGAAAATATTTATGTCTGTTTGCAGTATTAGAGTTTAAATTTTAAAAAGTGTGTAAATTTATAAGGGCATTCGACGGATAAATATAAGACTATAGAGTTTGAAATCTATTTTGTCAAGTATATACTGTATATATATATATATATATATATATATAAATATATATATATAATAATATATATATATAATAATATATATATATAATAATAATAATATATATATATATATATATATATATATATATATATATATAATAAATATAAAAATACATATATAACAATATATATCTATAAATATATATAATAATATATATATAATATATATAATAATAATAGCCAATAATAATAATAATAATATATATATATAGCAGCAACGCTAATATATATATATATATATACTATGTATATAATAATAATATTATATATATATATATATATATAAATATATATATATATATATATATAATATATATATATATATATATATATATATATATATATATATATATATATATATACATATATATATATATATATATATATATATATATATATATATATATATCAGAGTGTCTAAAGCTGACATCATGTAACTCGAGAACGGCAGCACCTACAGTAAAACAAATTATATATTTGGAATCCGCGGAATTTTTTTTTTTTTTTTTTTTTTTTGTATTTATTCGTCGGAAATATTTAAAAAAAATTTTTTTCCCATTTAGGGGCTCGAGCCGACAGGGGACATAGGGAGTCCCCATCGTCCCACCGAGGACGAAGACCGACTCCACCATCTTTGCGATTTACCCTATGGTATTCCCTTAGTTAAAGTAATACCAAAGTGTAAAGGGAAGTAAAAGTATTCTTTTTTTTAACTAAACTAAAGGAATACCTGTCGGCTCGAGCCCCCTAAATGGGGAAAATAATTTTGTTTTTTAAATATTTCAGACGAATAAATGCCAAAAAAAAAACAAAAAAACAAAAAAAAATTAAAAAACCCCTCCTTAAAATTTTCCGCTGGTTCCAAATATATAATTTGTTTTAAGGTATGTGCTGCCGTTCTCGAGTTACATGATGTCATTAGACACTCTGATATAAATATATATATATATATATATATATATATATATATATATATATATATATATATATATATATATATATATATATATATATATATATATATATATATATATATATATATATATATATATATATATGGTAAGTTACTTAACGGAGACACGTTAATATTGTAAATTATTAAATTTACTGTATATGAAACGAAAGTTTAAATAAAAATAAACATTTTAAGGTGCGAAAATTAGTTTTATTGAAAGTAATAATTTTTTTTTTTTGTTGCTTATGTTGGGACTAGTTTGTTGCGCGTCATTCTTAATTCAATAAAATGTATTGAAAATAGAAGGGTGTGGAGCGGTCATTGTGTGAAACGTAAAAGAAAATGATATTTTAAGGCCAACTAAACCTTTTTATATACGTTATGAATTTTTATTGGCCATTTTTTTTAAAATAAAATAAAAGTAAGATATGTAACCTTTTTTCAAATATTGTTGTATCTTTTATCAGCTGTGTCCATAAGTAGTGTTTTAAAGTTAGTA
>JABUQX010024756.1:30000-40000 GCA_015478945.1 Trachelipus rathkii | reverse complement strand
TAATTTTTATAAATTAGTTTCATTTTTCCCTTTCATATAAATTTTAATAATTTAATTAAGTTTACAATTTAATTTATTTTATTAAAAGACTCAGAAATATTGGGTAGGAGCTACCTACCCTACCTACCCTATGTATACGCCCCTGATATATATATATATATATATATATATATATATATATATATATATATATATATATATATATATATATATATATATATATATATATATATATATATATATATATATATATATATATATATATATATATATATATATATATATATATATATATATATATATATATATATATGGCCAAACTAAAGAAGTTACCCTCATCATATCTCGAAAACTAAGATAGGTACAAGAAAACTGATAACATATATGGAATCAGCGTATGACATTTGTATGGAAAATGAAAAAAAAAATTTTTTATATTTTTTTTTTTTTTTATATCTCCAAAACTACGATAGGTACAAGAAAACTAATAACATATATGGAATCAGCGTGTGAAATTTGTATGAAAAAAAAAAGGAAAATAAATTTTTTTATACTAATAACATATTTAGAATCAGCATATGAAATTTTTTTAGGGGGCTCGAGCCGACGGTGGGACAGAGGGGGACTAAGTCCCTCGTCGTCCCAGGCCGAGAGACCCCGACTCTTTGCATCTTTGCGGTTTACCCTGGGGTATTCCTTTAGTTAAAAAAAAAAAAAACAATTTTTTTCCATTTTTTTCATACAAATTTCATACGCTGATTCTAAATATGTTATTAGTTTTCTTGTACCTATCTTAGTTTTGGAGATATATAAAAAAAAAAAATGTAAAAATTTTTTTTCATTTTCCTTACAAATTTCATACGCTGATTCCATATATGTTATCAGTTTTCTTGTACCTATCTTAGTTTTCGAGATATGATGCGGGTAACTTCTTTAGTTTCACCTATATATATATATATATATATATATATATATATATATATATATATATATATATATATATATATATATATATATATATATATATATATATATATATATATATATAAAATATATATATATATATATATATATATATATATATATATATATATATATGGTTATATTTGGTTTAAAACTACAACTTTTGGTTTAAAACTACAACTCATATCTCAAAAACTACAATAGCTACAGGGAAAAGGAATACATTGTTGGAATCCTGGTAAAATTTTATTGCGGAAAATGTAAAAAAAAAAAAAAAAAAAAAAAAAAAAAAAAAAAAAAAAAATCTCAAAAACTACAATAGCTACAGCGAAAAGGAAAACATTTTTGGAATCCTTGTAAAATTTTAGTTAGGAAAATGTAAAAAAAAAATAAATAAATAAAATAAATATTGGCTATTTTTTTTAGGAGCAGGGGACATAGTATATATATATATATTATTTGTAAAGGTATTACACGGCAATGTAGGGGGCTCGAGCCGACGGGGAACACAGGGGGGGACGTTTTCCATACCCCGTAGGGGAGGGGCGGAGGAACCCCGCGACACCCAAATACCAAAGAGCGGGGGTTCCGGAGACCCTCCCCGGAAGGGGGATCCTACCCCGTAGTTCCCGGAAGGCCGAAGATTGACTCCTACCATCGGTGCTACTCTAGTAAACAAGGTTAATTAAAAAAAAGCAAAATTTAATAGAAAGTCTATTTATTTTAACGAGTAACCAATAAAAGGTCTCTAAATATTCTCTCTAATCATATTACTATAATTATTAACAATAATTTTTTTTATTTTTTTTTTTTTACATTTTCTAAACTAAAATTTTACCAGGATTCCAAAAATGTATTCCTTTTCGCTGTAGCTATTGTAGTTTTGATATTTTTTTTTTTTTACATTTTCCGCACTAAAATGTTACCAGGATTTCAACAATGTATTCCTTTTCCCTGTATCTATTGTAGTTTTTGAGATATGAGTTGTAGTTTTTAAACCAAATTTCACTATATATATATATATATATATATATATATATATATATATATATATATATATATATATATATATATATATATATATATATATATATATATATATATATATATTAGTGATGCAGGTAACATCCGCATCCGCGGAGCATCCGCACATTATTGAAGATCCGCATCCGCGCTTTGCCCTGCGGATGTTGCGCGGATCTTTGTTGTCGAGATTTGATAAAGAATTTTATAATAAAAATACTTAAAATTAATCTGAAAATGAAAATGAAAATGAAAATGAGTTGAAGGCAATTCAAAAACGGCTTGATATTCCATATCTTACTGTTATCAAAGAAGTTCCAACTCGCTGGAATGGTGCACTTCATATTATGGAAAAAAATAGTATTGCTCAAAAAAACCTCTTGCTTTGTACGCCAGTTCGTATTCCAAAGTTAACATTCTTACTAATGTGAAAAATGACATCATATCACACTGCATTAAGCTATTGAAACCATTTGAAGAAATTACCAAAAAAATCAGCGCCTCTACAGCTTGTCTCCGATGTAATTCCATTAATCTCAACACTAAAGAGTCATTTTGAAACTTCTTCAAATGAAAATGATGACGGTTTAAAAAGAATGAAAGATGTAATTAAACTAGGGCTAGAAAATTGCTTTGGTTCTGTGGAAATTAATGACCTTCATATTATTGCAACTTACTTAGATCCCCGTTATAAAGGCAAGTTTTTGTAACACAATATTAGAACGTTAAATCGTCACTCCGTGTTGCAGTTGAAAAACTTCAATCCGAATAGTCTATTAATTCGACCACCCATTAAAAGGAGAAAAACGAAATCTAAAGAACCAACAACTTCTACAAGTAAATCAATAACAAATTCACTGGAAGAATTTCTACAGTCCAGTAGTGATGAAGAAACACACGCATTACCAAATGATGTAGTGCAAATGATTGAAAACTATCACCAAGAAAAACGACTAGATACAAATAATGATCCTATCACTTGGTGGAAAGTTAAGCAAAATGTTTTCCCAAGCTTGAGTAAACTTGCAAGGAAATATTTGGCCTGTCCCCCGCTAGTGTTCCAAGTTAGAGAGTATTTAGCAATGCTGGGCTAAAATATGATGAAAAGAGAAGCAGATTCTCAGCAGAAAAGGCAGAAAAATTGATGATTCTTAAGCACAACCTTCCTATATTTGAATTTCAATACTAGTGCAAAAAGTATATAATCCATTGTAAAGTCTCTTTCATTAAGGACTGAGGTTGGAGAAAGAGGTTGGTGGGCTGCATTTAAGTTGAGTCCCCGTCCCGCACCCTACCTGGTAACACAATTATCTTAATAGATTGTGGCTAAAACTCAATATATATATATATATATATATATATATATATATATATATATATATATATATATATATATATATATATATATATATATATATATATATATATATATATATATATATATCTATATATATATCACATCCGCATCCGCGGATATAAAAAATCAAACATCCGCATCCTCGGATGAGAAAAATGACATCCGCTGACATCACTAATATATATATATATATATATATATATATATATATATATATATATATATATATATATATTGCATTAAGGTTTTCTATATATACATATATATATATATATATATATATATATATATATATATATATATATATATATATATATATATATATATATACTGCATATATATATATATATATATATATATATATATGCGAGGCTATACCGCATCCAAATACCCCGCCGACGCAACCGGCCTCCTCCAGAGATCTTCCAGGGCTGAAATGTTCCAGATTGCTCTGGGTTGAGAGTTAGATAGACAAGAGAGAAAAAGTGAGACTTGTTTTCCGAGACCTGGTTACAGTTTTCACAGATATTTGTAATGGTTTGGTTGAGCTTGAATCTGTGTTTGTAATATTGTAAGATGGGTGTGGCCGCATCTTAATTTGACCAAAGATGAGTGGCTGGTTCTTGGTAGGGAGTTGAATTCTGGTGCTATTTCTGGTGGGTGTTTGTTTAAAATGTTGTTTGGTGGTCTGCGTCTTAAGTAGCTTTCTGCTAGTGGCGTGTGGATTTGTTTGTTGTATGATGTTTCGTTAGGTGGAATTGGGATATTGTTCAGAATTTGTTTGTAATATAGAGCTGGTGAAGAAGGAGGTTGTTTGAGTATGTGGTGGATGGGGTTGGAGAGGGCAATGTGGCATGGGTGTTGGGGTGTTTGGGTTTTGGTAAGAATTGTGTGCCTATCATGTCTAGGTGTGTGTCTATGGGTAGTATTTTGGTTTCTTCGTGTAGGTGTTGTTGTAGTGTAGTTGATGTGCATCCTGCTATGATTCTTAGTGCTTTGTTTTGTGTTGTTTTGGATTTTTTTTGTTATTTTTAGTCAGTAGTGGGTGCCAGGTTGGAGAGGCGTAGTTTAAAGTCGGACGAATGTATTGTTTGTATTTGGTGGTGGATGTCTGTTTGTTGTTTGTGAAATCTGTGCCAGCGATGGTTCTTAATATGTTCAGTTTCTTGTTTGCAGATGAAATTATGTTTTCTGTGTTTTGTAAAGGTGAAATGAGTGTCAAGTGTTACTCCGAAGATTTTGGGAGTTTTGTTGAAGGGTATGGCAATGTTGTTTAAGTAGACTTGGGGGTGTGTGGTGCCAAGTTGGCAGTCGGTGGTGATTAAAGTAATTGATGATTTGTTTGGTGAGGTGGACATTCTGTTTTCTGTTAGCCATGTTTGGAGTTGATTGATGTATTGTTGCATCAGGTTTGTGGCAGTGTTTAGGTTCTGGTGTGTAATGGCTATGGTAATGTCATCTGAGTAGGTTGTTATGTTTGTGTGTTCTGTTTGTGGTTGTGAGAGATCGGCTGTGAATAGGTTGAATAGTGTGGGGGATAGGATTGCGCCTTGGGGTACTCCGTTATTGATGTTTACTGTTCGTCATTTGTGTTATTTGTTTGTATTTGTGCTGTTCTTCCTGATAAGAAATTGGAAATCCATTTCTTTATGTTAATGGGGATGTTTGATTTTGTTATTTTGAGGATCGTTATGTTTAAGTACTGTATCAAGAGCTTTGTTGATGTCTGTTGCTATGATTATTGTATTGTGAGTGGGTTTTGAGTTTAGGCCGTTGATTGTGGTTTTGATGTTCATGAGTTCGGTTGTGGTTGAATGGTTTTGTTTGAAGCCGTGTTGGAATTTGTTTTTGGTGATGTGTGGTTATTTTGTTTAGTATGTTTTTTTCAAGTAGTTTGCATAGTGCTGATAATGGAGAAATAGGGCGATATGATGAAGGGTCAGATGGGTCTTTTCCTGGTTTTAGTTTGGGTATAATGATAGCTATTTTTCAGATAGGGGAAATGAAATTTAGACTGGTGGAACTGTTGTATATTTGCTCTAATTGGGCTAAAGCAGTGTTCCCTAGGTGTTTGAGGTGTTTGTTTGAAATGTTGTCTGAGCCAGTTGCAGGTGAGTTTTTGAGTATCTTTGTTATGTTTTCTAGGTCAGTTATGGTTATTTCTATTGTTGGGTCGTGGTTGAGTTTTATTTTCTTGAGAGCTTTGATGATTTTCCTGTTTTGAGGGTGTGTGGGTTTTTGACTCTGCTTTGCGAAGTGAGTTGCAAGAATGTTTGCGTGTTGTTTGTTGGATAGGGGGTTTTGTGTGTTTGGGTTTTTGATGGATTCATGAGTGTATGTTTGTTGGTTGGTTGAGTTTTTCAGTATATTTATTGTTTTCCACATTCTAGTGTTATTCGTGTGCTGGATGTTTTTGGTGAGGAAAGTTTGGAAGTTGTTTGAAGAGTGTGTATTTGTTAAGTTTATGATTTGGGTGTTTAGGGCGTTAATCTGTATTGTCGTTTGAAGTGATGTGGGTATTATTTTTCTGAGTGAGTTGCGTTGTTTGATTAGTTTTTTTTATTTCAGGTGTTAGGGTTGGGCTGTATTTTTTTATGTATCATCTGGGAAAGGTTAGCTGAATTAGAGAAGTGAAGTTTTTTGTATGGCATTGTTGAGTATTGATGTGTTTGAGATATTTAGGAGATGTATGCTGTTTTTTATATAGTTGGTGAATTGTGTCCAGTCTGCGTTTTTGTAGTTTGTGTACGTTTTCCTGAGTGGGTAGTTTGTTTTGTTGATATTTTGATATTTTATGAAGATGGGAGGTGGTTGGAGTTTAGATCGGTTTGTGTTGACCAGTGGAGTTTAGTTTGTAAATTTGACAATTTTTTATGTATCCTCTGGGAATGAATTTGTTAGCTGCTTTATGGATTAGAAAAGTGAACTTTTTTTGTATGGCTTTGTTGAGTGTTGATATGTTTGTGATATTTATGGGATGTATGCTATATTTTTTTTAATATATATATATATATATATATATATATATATATATATATATATATATATATATATATATATATATATATATATATATATATATATATATATATATATATATATATATATATATATATATATATATATATATACACAAAAATAAATAGATAGATTTTTATTTAATATATATATATATATATATATATATATATATAGTCAAAACGAAGGCCCGTTCCAGATTTTCGTGAAACATGAAATGTTTGAAATGAACTGTAATGGGGGGGAAAAAATTCCTTGAATTGATGTTGAAAAAAGGTATTAGGTCTCCAAATTTCATATGCATAACATTTGCCTATGACCTTATCAAAATTAGCGATACCAGAAGATTTTTTTGAAATTTAAATAAAATGTTTAGAATGAACTGTAATGGAAAAAAAAGCTATGAAGTTTTCTAGTGTGATATTTATAACATATAAAATTATTCTTACTGCCATATGCTTCTTTTGAATCAGTTTTTATTTTATTTTTTGGGTTATTTTTTATTTTTATTTTTACTCTGTTATCGTCTTTTACTTTAGCTGCGTTTTCAGAAGCCCGACTGCAGCCCGAGTGCAAAATCGACTCGGAAACGCTTCGAATTGAAAAAAATTACATTAACCAATCAGAAAACAGGAAACTTGAGTACCTGGAAACGACCGAGCGCGCCCGTCGGATCAGCTGACAATTGTAAACAATACTTTTATACTTATATGTATCTATTTTATGAAATAATACGATATATTTAGTATCCTTAATATGAAAGTTAACTAAAATATTAAAAAAATTTTGGCAAGCCATTTCCGACACATGTTTTGTAAAGAAATTTGTTTGTAAACAAAGTATCCTTCCGCAGCCCGCCCGTTTACTAATTCCCGAAATCGAGAATTTAACAACGGGCGCCTGACTGTGACGTTTACATGACGTAGAAGTGCGCAAACGGGCGCTGGAAACGATGCATGTGCGCCTGTGTGCCCGCCCTGGCTGCAGTCGGGCTTCTGGAAACGCAGCTTTTATTTTTTTTCAAGTTTTCTTAGGAAATAGTCAATAATAATTTTATAAATAAAAAAAAAAACGTAAAATAAAACAAGATATGTCAACAGCGCTTCAACATTTGCCACTCACATCGTTCTCGTATTTAAAAGACTCGATGACTTAGTCACTTTGTTCCCTAACGTTGTTAAAGTCGCTTATTCTTTTGTTGTATATTACTTTCTAATTTAGATTATTATGTAAGGGAATGTTTATTTTAAAAGTAAAACAGTAAAGTAAGAGCAATACCCTCGTATAAACAACTAAATACCTACGAATGCATTGCAGTGCGGATGCGGGGTCCCACTTCCAACGGATTTCACCTACTCACCCCCCTCCCTCCGTTAGGACTCAAATTGACAAATAAAATGAGCCAACGTCATTACTTCTGACTAGCACTCAAGTATCTAATAGATATTTTTTGCTATCGACATATTTAGAAAAATCTTTTAAAAAATTGTTACTATTTCCCGCGAAAATAGTAAGAAAAAATTTAACAAAAATAAAATAAAATAACAAAATGATATATTAAAACAACCTTTCTCTTTTTATTATTTTTTATATTCATTTATTGTTGAAGAAATATTTTATTACCCTACTACTCACGGGTCGCGGGTGCGGGGGTGCTCTCCTTAGATAAATGTTTGAGTACTATGCATGTAAAACATATCTCTACCTTTTTATTAACTTTTGCTGTTTACGATAGATTTTAAACATTTTCTGTGCTTTATGAAAATTTGAAACGGGCCATAATTTGACAAGGTCATATATATATATATATATATATATATATATTAGCTATATATATATATATAAATATATATAATATATTATAACTATAATATATATATATATATATATATATATATATATATATATATATATATATAATATATATATTGTGTGTTTAGAGGTAGGTGTGTGTGTGTGTATAGGTGTGTGTGTGTGTGTGTGTGTGTGTGTGTGTGTGTGTGTGTGTGTGTGTGTGTGTGTGTGTGTGTGTGTGTGTGTGTGTGTGTGTTCACGGAAGCTCGCGTTCCTAATGTAATAAATTTTAAGGAGTTTTAAAACAAAGTATCTTAAAATGCGATATAAATATATTTAAAATATAAATGTATGTAAAATGTTCCTTTGACATTTGTAGAAGTTCATTGGACGAAAAATATTACTCAAATATTACTTCAACTATTGTATTCATTGAACTATTGTATTCATTGTATTTATTTGAAGGAAGCTTCGTACTTTTATGTCTTATTCTTATGCTCGAAAAGCGATGCTGAATAATATAGAAAATATTTATATATTCGTGGGTAAAAGAACACAATAAACGTGTCAGAAAAAATATTTAAAGATCACAAAAAGGCAGAGATTCTTCCAATTTATTTCGACGTTTCGAGTTACGTGACTGTTTACTTCATTCAGGTTTAAAATATATTAGAAGAATATATGTTATAGAATATTATAGAAATATGTATAGATTTTTAACATTTTTCATAGGAATATATATATATATATATATATATATATATATATATTAGAGATATATATAATATATATATATATATATATAATATATATATATATATATATATATTATTATAGAGTAGATGTTATATATACATATATATATATAATATATACTATAATAATATATATTAGAGGTGGGCACCCCGCACATTTAGGGGTAGCCGATAGCGCACCTCCGCACCTCGAGAAACGTAGTTCCGCTAACGCTCCTCCGCACCTATTCAGACCATCGCACGTCCGCACGTCCGGCACGTCCGCACGTCCGCACGTCTTCCGCTAATAATGTGCGACTTCACAAAAGGTTTTAATACTAAAACCAAATAGTATATATCTTTACAAAAAATTTTATTTGCTAATATTATGAAAATGAATGAATATTTACAAATCTCAAGATTTTCCTCTCCCTCTCCAATGTCTTCTTCAAAGGACAATATCCATATTACCTTTCAAAAGATTTGGTGCGGGTAATGCAAGGGTATCAAAATTCAGGAGCATAAAGGCGAGAAATGCAAACCGAAATCTTGCTGCATCGAAGTGATATACTCATATCTCATGTTTCAAACACATGAGATTTCACAGTGTATATTTATGTAGAGGAACAGTTTTATAAGCGCGCTTGCTTACCCATGCTATAATATATATATATACTATATATATTATATTATATATATATATATATATATTATATATTATGAATATATATATATATATATATATATATTAGAATATAATAATATTATATATAGTATATAAATATAATATATATATTATATATATATATATATATATATATATATATATAATATATATATTATATATATATATATATATTATATAATATATATATATATGATATAAATTATAATTATATATATGATATATATATATATATATTACATATATATATATATATATATATAATATATATTATAATAGTATATATATATATATATTATATAATTATATTATATTATAAAAATATATATATAATATATGTATATAAAATATATAATATATATATACGATATATATATATATATATATATATATATATATTTATATATATATATATATTAGTATATA
>JABUQX010024756.1:15000-27500 GCA_015478945.1 Trachelipus rathkii | reverse complement strand
GATGTGTATTACGTTATATTTCCCTAAGAAATTATTTGTTGTTAGTAGTATTAATAATAGTAATAATAAGATTAATAGCATCTCCCACAATGATCTTTTTCTAAATTTGAAAATATAAAAGCACATTCGATTCAGAAATTGTAATCCAAGGATCCGCTTCTGCACATTTGGCATCCGCATTATTTGGTATTTAGAATTTAGCATCCGCATTATATGGAAGCAAGATATATATATATATATATATATATATATATATATATATATATATATATATATATATATATATATATATAATATATATATATATATATATATATTATATATATATATATATATATATATGTATATATATATTTATAGTATATATACTATAATGATAATCCATATTAGATTCATCTGCTCTATATAATATTTGTTTCTCATATATTTTAACATCAAATAATATTGTAAATATACCAATTAAATAGGAGAACATTTAGGCATTTTAAATAGCTTTCATTTTATATAAATATTAATAATATTTTCACTATGAATAATAGATGATGATTATATAGTAATAATAAAATACATAAAAATGATTATAATTTTAAGTTTTATAAACTATTTTTATCAATTTTAATATCTAAGTCATTAATGATAGGACACCCACCCAATTCCCCTAAAAATTATTACGTTACGTCATTTAATTCTTATAATTAATCTTTATACCATAGAGATATATTCAACTCCCTTTGATTAATAGATATGTATTATAAGTGTAAATAATGCAATTCTATCGTATAAGGTATCATTATAGGACCTATTACTATCTCACCCTTCTTCGGATATAGGTATGGATTATAAATCACTATACCACCACAAAACAAGGCATGCTTGCACCTCACATTCCGAGTTTCTGAAATTCAGTCTTTCTTAATTAAAGTTAGAAATACTCCCACACAACTCATACATGAACGTTTAAAACATGAATATTCTTCAATCATTCGTTTGTGTGTGTGTGTGCGTGTGTGATCGTGTTCGTAGTTGTCGCCTGCTTGTAGGATAGTTGTGTCTTCGTCGTGTGTGTGGCTCGTGTGCTTTGTGATGTGTGTTAGCTTTTGATATTTTACAGTGTGTATGTTCGTGCTGGCTGTAAATTGTATTGAACTATGTGATCTAATCGGTGAAGAAGTGAGGGCTATTACTGAGCTGACAAAGCGATTCACTAAACTTGAAAGCTACTTCAACAGATTTCGCTTTATATAATATAGTGAAACTTAATATATATATATATACTATATTTATATATCACGTATTTACACAAGTCCCTTCGGGTTATATATCAACTAGTAGTAATGTAGGTTCCATTAATGTTTTCTATCTTCGTAGGTTTAATCTTATACTCTTATATATATTATTATCTAGTGGGGCTATCGTCGAGAGCTGTGAGTAAGATATATTTTTCTTGTTCACACTGGGTAATCGTATGTAGTGTCTTCAGACACAACAACAACAACTGCTACTACACATCAATCGAGCCTGTAACTCAAAACACACAACACACATATACACACAACAACCACACACACCACGCGCGCACAACACACCGACAGTTAGAGCGCTAATTCAGCTATAAGAGAGCTTTGTATAAAGTAATATATAGGTAACATATACTTATATATATTGAATAAGTTATTGTATCATGGGTATAAAGCTATATATTACTACTACTTATACTCCTGAATTCATGAATGAGTATTGTAGCTTAATGTTCGAAAGTGATATAATAGGGGTAGATAAAGGGTTATAGGTTATATGTGAGTTATATATATTAGTGAATCATAGTTATGAGGCTTGACACTTGACCGTTGTCCAGTAACATTGTAGCACATAGCAGATCTCTGTTTTCTCTCATCTCTTCTCATAACTTTCAATCAATTATTCGTAAGTTAGATGTGTTCTGTTCTTAGTTTCAAATAGCATTTATTTAGTATACTATTATGACAGTATTATATTAGATTTAAGCATTTGATATATATATATAATATAACTTATTTTTTTATATATCCGATATTCTAAAATTAATACATACAATAAAATATAGTAATCAGATAAATATATACTGGCTATAGCTATGTAAGACCTGAACTGAAGAAGTATTCAAATGTAAAATAACAGTATTTTAAACCTTCCTTGTTATGAGCTTGTTGAGTTCTTATATCTTAATTATATAATACCTTGTAAGTTATCTTCTCCTTCTTGTTAAGCGCTTCCTCTTGTAGATCCATCCTATATCTATTCTAGTGTCGTGTCTACACATTCACTAATTCTTGTAACTGATCACAAAGTTAGTAAACGAGCTGCTAAAATTCACCGACAAAGTCTCAGAGCCGAGTTTTCTCTATTCTGTGTGCTTAATAGAAACTGCCGCCATCTTTAATGGGGTGAATATGCGTCATTTATTTATATTCCTTACATTCTTATACAATAGTGCTGTGTTGAACAATATGGGTTTTAGCCTGTATCTTTTTAATGTTATCAACTGTATGTGTAATATATATCCTCTCTTATTGATACCAACTTCGTACGACACAAAAACAAATAAGGAGATTTTACTCTACGTTATATACTATATAGTGAAAATTTGCAAAAATAGATCATTTCTATAATGCTAACTCGGTCAGAGTACTCTCTACTGTCAAGAGCCTTAGTGATATATGAATGTGGTAGTATTCATATCTTATACTACAATAAAGAATACCCTGTAATATGTTATCTTGATATTTACTATATCATATTCTAGAACTATATATTGTATAATATTCAAATTCTGTATATACTATCCTATAGATATATAAATATATATAGTATATATAGATATAGTATAGGTTTAACATAATATATATTACCGGCAGCTACCCATGGCACTCTTCCTTAAATTAACCCCATATACATATATCCGGAGTGTTTCTATGAAATGTTTTTATTATCTCATAAAAATGTTTATTTAAACATTTTTCCATTAATAAATGTTTTCAGGGTCTCTTGGACCCTCAGGGATCATATATATATATATATATTACATGTATTATGAAAATAGTACTATATATGTATGTACTATATATATATGTGCCACGTCTTAGCTAATATCAGAATAGTACGATATAGTATTAAAGGATAGTATACTATATCTATGCATATATATATATATAGTTACTCTGTTTATTTATAATATAGTATGACTCTAGTACTACTTTTATGTATTGAAAACGTAATTATTAGCAGTACTATATATAAAAGAGTATAATATATATATATATATATATAGTATATATATTATATATAATATATATATATATATATATACTATATAGTCAATAATATAAGTCTAGACACACTATTACATCTTTTTTTCTAATAGGCACTTAAATAGTAATTTCACTATTATCGTAAATATGGAAACTTATCTATAGATTATATTGGAAGATGTGTTAATGATAACATATCATGCGTGTTTTAAACCTACGCTCGAGTATAATATATATATAATATATTTATATATAATATATAATAATATTATAAGAATATATATATTTTACTAGATTTCAGTATATATATCTTTCGGTAGTATTGAAATGCGAAGTGTGAGGAGATGGTAAAATAACACTATATTATCTACAATCTCCAATAACCATCTCTGCACAGTAATGTAAGCGATTGTAGCGCGGTGAATAGTGAAGGTGTGTGGTGTACTGAGTTAGCACTAAAGATCAGTAACTTATATGAAGAGACTCGGTTAAGTAAGGAAGAGGCGATAATTAGTAGATTGAGAAATGAAGAATGTAAAGCTGCAGTGAGATGAAATTACTTGAGTTGATGATAAATGAATTAAGAACTGGAGGGCCGAGATTTGTGATTGATGCAGCGAGATATCTAGTAGATCTTGATTAACACAGCGTTTATGAGAAGTCATGACATAGTCCGCAGGGATATGCGAAGAAAGAAACGCATTAGGGATAGTACCATTAATAAGGCGTAAAGGGGATAATGTAACTGTAGAGATGTTATGTAATAATGACTACTGTTGCGATCTATCTAGTCTATGTCTGGGATAACTTCTGTGCGATAGAGTGGTCGTTCGCAAGTGACTGAGGGACTGCGAGTTTGTGTTAATAGAAAAACTCATAGTGAGTGTATGAAGTAATGTACAGAGAGATTGTCTGGTGGATCTCACAATTCTATTTACATTCTAAATTAACAGAAATTAAGAAACTAGACAATTAGAGAGTAGACACAGAAAAAATAAATTGATTATGTGGATTTATTATTGACACTAGGACAACGGGCCTGATCTCATTATCATCAAGAATGTTTAATAGGGATAAGCTCAATTTTATAGGCAGTGTGATGTTAGTGATGTATCTGAACGTGTTAGACATCGGCTTTAAACTATTTCTACAATGATGTTCAACTCAAGTATGCACGGACTAGTGGTGAAGCGATTGTTAGAGATATAAAGTGAGTGAAAGTGATGTTTACATATTGAGTAGCGGTGAATGAACAGAGAATATGTTATACTTTACGGTTGGTTATTCCATAATAATGTATCTCGATGACTGATAAAAGATTTACGAAGTGGTTAATGATGGATATTGCGTTGGATGAAAAAATAGATCAGAAATAAGAGAGTGGAAGGAGTCCCTAGCTATCTTTATTAACGGAAATTTTCGTTTTGTGAGAGTCGCCGAATCTGAAAGAGATTTTCCATAGAGACGAACTTGTACGTATTATACGTAATTTGTGAGGGTTAAAAGGAGGGGTTTTGAAAGTAAACGTAGAGCATAAGAGTAGGATGATATCTGAACTATTATGAGCTGAGACAGTCCTCGTATAGTATATAATCCTGTTCACAATTCATTATTATTTGTGAAGTTAAGTATTGTGATATGATTGTATGTGAACGTCAATTAGTGAATCTAGTTTCCGAGTTTAAATATTTAGTATTAATATTTGTATGGTACTGAAAATAAGGAACGGATATAAGCATATAGATTTGTAGTAGAGATATAGAGTTTATTATTGCTGAATGGTATAGAATATTGTGTTGAAGCAATTAATATACTTATTGTATGTGAATTTTAAATATGAACTTTAAGTAAGTCATTGTATCTATGGTCTATAGCGTCTATAATGTTATTATTTTTACATATTTGTATTAATGAGTATTATTACCTTTGGTATAGCTCAGTCCAACTCAAGATGTGGTCTTGTGTCACATAAGATCTAAATTATGGATCCTGATACAGTAAATAATGGTAATCAGGTGTCGTCTGTATACACACATACCATTGTAAAACATGTTATTGTATGTATTACTCATATTTCTCGTATGGGTCTGACAGAATATATGCACTATTAGGACTTCGATACTGTAGCAGGTTGATAAAAATCAGGGACGCGTCGAATGAACGCAATTAGGTAGTTTTTTGTTGTCGTGCTTATATCTAACACGTGATAACATTGACATGAATATTGAGATTCAAATGTGAACTGATTGAGATCTCGTATTACTTATTGGTTCAATGTGACATGATAGATGGGTTTGATACAGCCGGAGTTCACGTGATTTAAACGGTCATGCGAGTTAGTGTAGGGAGTTATGAGTTCTGACAATTGCTAGCCGTGTGGATACCGAAAACAAAGGATTGACATCTTGCACTGATCGCTTCTCTACGTGTCATAAGTGTGATGCCTGTTAATGAGGGCTTCAGGGAATGATGCAATTGGCGATGTTAGTCTCGAGAATGAAAAGAATGTTTCCATAACGAGTGAAATGCGGTGTTTTGTGAGTGTATTGTTGTACCCTACATGAGCCAAGGGATGAACCTACATTTGTCGACATACCATAATGAGGTTCGCGCAGTCCATGAGCTCTAGTCGGATTTTTCTCAGTAAAGGATATAAAGGGGGTAAAGCTGGGCTTTCTTTCGACTTGCTCATATTCATCTACTCAACTTCACTAGTTTCCAGTTTAAGTATTTGCACCTTATCTTCAGTCTTGGGGGGAAGGTGGGTAATGATATATATATAATATATAATATATATATATATTATATATATATATATTAATATGTTCAATACTTATATTTTATTTAGTTAAATATTTCGAGCGTAATATAATGGATATACCAGTAATTATATATATATACATTTGATTATGTTAATATGCAGGAATCGCGAAGGATATTCTATCTATAATATAAATCTGCATATCCCTGATTCATGTTTGTGCGCATGGAATTCTATAAATCATTTTCAAGGCATAGTCAGTGATGATTGACGTATCATGTTGCGCTAATTCACAACAAGCTACCTAAATTAAATCTCGATTTATACGGAGTAAGAGTGAATTTCTACGATGAAAGTGCTAATATATTATATATATAATATATACATATAGATATATAATATATATATATATATATACATATTATATATATATATATATATTATATATATTATATATATATATATATATATATATATATAAAATTATATATACTGTATATTATATTATATATATATTTATTATATCCGATGGTATAATACGTAACGGATAGTTAGAAATATATATCTAACTGGTATATGAAAGGATATTTAACGGTATACTATATAATATTATATACGTAAAAGACTAATATAGTAAATATATTAAGGACTCGTATTTAGGTTACAGTTACTCTATAGTATTCGAGTTATTATCTTCTTCTTTTCTTCAACCTTGCTCTGGCCCCAAGATTGGGGTAAGTGCTGTCAAGCTCAGTCACCAAGTGAGTAAAAGAGAGCACAGACGCAGTAGTGTGAGCATGAGTAGTCAAAACGTATTCACACATAGAGAGAGACACCAGCACCTACCGCCTCGACCCTCTTTGTATCATGACGATTAGTGCAGATGCTTCTCATACAGGACAGACAAGTAAACTGCCTCCCGTATAAGAGCTTTCTAGGGACCGAGATGACCCCACTTAGGGAATCGTCAATGTAAGGTCATTCCCCTAGCGACTCAGTGCTGGGAACCAAAACATCATTGACCCAGCACGCAAACCCCTCCGATTCTTTCACTAATCAATGTACCACATACTATCTCGCCTCCGATGCCAAAACTCACATATTAAACATCGCATCGTTTTTCGTCTCCTTCACTGACATTCATCTATTACTTGAGGTATCATTCCCACTCAATCTTTCGGAATCTCCTACACAGCCGGTCTCAGTAGCAGTATGCGATACATGCACCACTCACATGCTTATCATCCGCTGGAAACATAATACACACATCCATTCAACATACAGCTGTTTCTCTATACCACGACCAAAACCATCTCAAATATAACTGATCTTTTCAAGTTTATCTATTATAAACATTTACTAATCTATATATATATTATATATTCGTTATTATTTCTCTTTAAAATAATTCTAATCTCATCACACTCTTAACAACTAAATCCTAAAGATTGTAGTCATCGAACACATTGAACTTTTAATCAGGGTTACTTCTTATTCCAGACTCAGTAGATCTTCAGCTACCATACAATTAACACAGTAACGTAAACCTACCACCTTGAACATTGTGAAAAACCACTCCATAAATGCACACAACTATAGTAAAGACTAAATCACACTATAATGTAAAAATGACACCAACGAATTTAATTTCTACCTCACAGACAATTTACCTGCCATTCACAACTTCCTATACACTCTGCAATACCTGAGTCCCAATTCCTCTATCTATTTACAAATACTACCCTAAAATCACACGTCAAACACTCTTCTAAGCCTGGGCCTCAACCATTATACACTATATACTAAGTGTCCTCACTCACAACCATAACCTTACCTTCCCACGCATCTCTCACGCTTGCAAGCCCCTCCTTTCACCACACACCCTGCCACAAAGTCTCTCTAGTCTCTCTCTCAAACTCTCTTTCAGATTCGCCACACAGAACCAATCATTTTTATCTATCTCTAAGTACCTTCTCCGACCTTTTCTCTCCTTTTCATTTTCCTTTTCCTCCTTAAGATAGGGCACCCCTTACCACCAACCATTCTCCACCATCTAACAACCTTTCCTGAAGCCATCCCCACCTCAAATTCTTTCATTACCCCATCCATATACAAAAGGTTGAATAACCAAGGGACATAACACATAGACCCTGTCTCCTTCTCCGCTTTCTAATTCCTAAACACTATTACCATTACACCATTATTCTTACCACACGCTCACCTATCGTCATACATTATTTTGCTCCTCCATTCTTACGCATTCGTTACCACAAACACTCATCGTTCTTATGTATTCTCGACTAAATTACCAGACATATCGACTTCTCGTTCCCTATCAATAGCTGGACATCTCTACCGCCTGTTGCAATCATGGTAAAAGCCTGAAAAATCAACGTAAACATCACTCTTTCTCCATAGGTTACCCAATCACTGTTCAATGTTAAAAACTCGACTCCCAACTTACATCTTCCTCTAGACCATACTCCTCACAAAGCGCCTACTGTATCTTTACAACCCAATAATCACTCACTCCTCTCATCGAACCTCGAACGCTCTCGACATCTCGAAACTAATATTACAGCATATACCTTCCCTACCAAACATGACCAAATGAATACTTTATTTCCCTCAACATCACATTCACAGTTCCCTTTCTCCGCGTCTCAACCCTTATTACGCCAACCGGGACGTACTATTACCGCTCAGTCCACCTCTCACTCAAGTCTAACCTCTCGGACTACACTACTAGCACTCTATTGAATATCATCAATATCACAAAATAATACCTCAAGATACGCTCTGATATGCCAAATCAATCACCATTCGTCACACCGCGCTGTGTATAATTACACTAGCGTAATCCGAATTCCATCGGTATAGCTGCAAGAATATGTTACCTTCCTTCTAGTACCTTTCTCCACTGAACCTACCCATGTTACCTCGAATCCCCCTTACTAATAACCTATACTCCATCAAATATCATCAACATAGATATATCTGTCAATAGCACCTAGTGTAGAGTGACGAGTTCGTTCCACTCAATCAACCCTTTACTGTTGATAGTGTGCAGTATTCTTTCGAGTGTTCTTTCCACATCCTCCAACCATTTCTCAGTTCATCACATACGGCAACCGCCCTAATTCATGAATATTGGCTAAATACTTATCATACACTGATGATGTGCGCGCGCCGCTGCGCTTCGCAGGAAGAGCCTCTCTCACAACTTGTTGTTCATGATGCGCCACTAGATCATCTCTTTCCAAATACTATATACACTTTACCTCTTTAACGCTCTGTAGCTCCTACGTACTTAAACACCTATTTAGTATACTATTTCTTTTTTTACCTCCTTAGTATAATTCCAAATAATCTTATCTTTTGAATCTTTTCTCATTTGCTTATTTTAAGTTATTACATAATTCAATCACACGCTTCTTTTTTTACCTTTAACCGTATCTTTATCATCACCTTGCTTCTAATCAACCAATTCGTCTATATGATTTACATTCTTACCCTAACTAGTATAGCACTACATCTACACACTTTCCTTTTGCATAACTTACTTACCAATTTTAGCTTCCTTGCATTATCCCTCCACAGATGTTGTCAGTTATCAGTGATACTTGTTCACATTTATATCTATCTCTATATAATCTTATAATATTTAACTATTACATTATCATCATCTTCATTATCTTAGCATCACTTAACTTCTTCACTATCTTAACTAGTTGGCTGAACGTGCCTGTCCTTATATCATATATCTCACCTTCGCTCTTCGATCAAGATACCCACCCATCAACATAATATATGATTTACATAAACTATATATAAATACATTTATATATATATTATTTTACCTGATAGAGATGCGCGCTAGATGAGCGTGAGTTTATATATATATAATTTAATAACTATCTCAACATACTAATCACTTCTAACCTTTCTTCAAACACTAAATCAAATTAATACTTTTTTTCAATCTTCGATACTCAATAGCTTACTCACACTAAATCTTATAGTTTAACTTTAATGTGAATTATACATCTATGTGTTATATAAGAATAAGTAGTATTTACGTTATCACATCAATACCTCTCTTACTTCACATAAATCAATCACTTTGCCTACCATCTCATTTCTCTAGCCATACCATAACTATATGCCTGTTAGTTATATCAATGTCCCTTTATTTGGTAATCTTACCTATATATCTAACGCATCAGGTCCCCCATATAAATCTTATCACACTCAAATCTAATAGCTTCATTCTATACTAACACAGCATACCAAGTATATATATCTATATATATATTCTCAACATATTTCTATGTCTTATGCTCATTCAACGTTTTCTCGCATGAATTATCTTCACGTCAATATAGCAACACACACATACCTTTGACCATTTTTCAAACTGATAAATTATAACCATTTAGAAATTCTATAAGGACTCACACAATCAAAGCTTACCATAGCTTATAACGCAACATAGTATTCATCTCAACAAATATTGCTGAAACTCCTTTTATGCTTCCTCTCTCATTGCTTCTTCCACACTCAGTCACAGCACCATTTACATACATCTACAACCACTTAATTTCACCTTTTCCTTGGATATATATAATAGTTCAAGCTTTGTTCACTCTATAAGTCACAAGCTGAAGTGCAATATCGAGAATTTGTCCACTTTCTATATAAATACAATCCACACCTCTCATCCTCCTTCTCCTTCAACAGCTTGTATAGTGTTCCACTGTAACATTACATGTAGTCAATCAATACACTCATACAATATATTCGCTGAAAATTAGAATCGTTAACGTATATATATTATATCTGTAACGTAGCCAGTATACATTCCTAATCAATGAAATAAAAGAGAATATGAAGAGTAGTGCAGACCGAAACCATACTTTACCACCGCCCCTTTAGTCGGACTTCTACGACACGGAGGAACATTTCTTGTGAGAAATATCTACTACTCCCTCCTGCGCCACACTGATGAAATATAGTTAGTAGGCAGCAATGTGTGTCTGTAAGGTGTTTATCTACGATAACATAGTTGAGGTGTTAATTTAATTACTGAGTGATATAGTCATTTGATTGTGGTACAACTAGTGGTTCTGGAAAATAAATGTTGCTGTTTGATGAGTGTGTGAAGAAAGTTAAATGTAAATTCGTCTAAAATGAGAAAAGTGCGAGCAACTTTAAATCACACTGTAAACAGAATGGTCACAATGATATATCCTCATCGTTCGAGTATGCGTGTACTCTCCTCTATATTTAACAAAATATATTATTATTATTGAATTGCTTACAATTTTTTATTTAAAAAACACAACATAAAAATCAGTTAAATTATAAATAATAATTAGAAAAAGATAATATATATATATTTCAATATATTAATATAAATATACATATATAAGATATATACACACACACACACTTTTTATTATTAATAACATTGAGGTAAAAATAGTAGATATGGTATGAGCATATAATTAGGCTAGATTCATTGATAATAGGTCGAGAGGCAGATACTATATGCGTAGTGTCTAGTCTAGAAGGAGTCAAGAAGACATCTCGAATTGAGAGCTGCAGCAATCGTCTATACTAAAAAACTTATACAGTTCACGATACGAGACTATAATATTCTCTAATTTGATTAATACAGTTAGATATTTGCCCCTTGAAATTAAAAAAAAAAAAAAGTACAATTTAAATATTTATAATAAATTAATAAATTGGATGATAAAAAAAAAACTTTTTAATAAATTATAGTTTTATATTGAGATGAAGATCTGAACTGAGTGAAGAGAGCTGTCGATAGTCGTAGAGCGTCTACTCCAAAGTCTGCCAAAGTGGAATTTTTCATTTATAACTAAGAAGTATGTACCCTGATAGCAGAACGAAGGTAAAAATATAAAAGTATGATAAAAGTCTTAGGGTGTAATTATTCTCATAATGGTATGTTATTAATTTCTACGGGGGAACGACGTAGTGGATTTCAGTTCACTCTCCTAGTCTCGATACCCTCACACTTTCGGCGTCTGATAACCCATCACTCTAAAGAGAGAGTATAAAATAAATTAATAAAACATAATATATACTCCAATGAACCTGGATTAAAAACTAATACTCAAACTAGGTGCAACATCCAAATTTGCCTTAGCCCTTATTTTTTATAAGGAACTATTTTTTTTGATCCGCATATATGGATCTAACTCATTGTCTCGCCATACTCGCAGATCTAACTTGCAGTCTTATACAAGAGAGTAATACAACAGTGCGCGAGTAGATGTGTGTATCGTAAGTAGACGTCATCTACCATTGTAATTTACTTCATCATTGTTATCTACTTAAGTAAAGTCATTAACGTCATTTGCTTAGATAAAAATTCTTTTTTTTTATAAAAGTTTGTCGATGGATGAATTTACTTGCTGAAA
>JABUQX010024756.1:7500-10000 GCA_015478945.1 Trachelipus rathkii | reverse complement strand
TGTCCCTGTTGGAAAATTACCCTAAATGCACAACCACCAGTGCAACAGTATGACCGCAAAAGTAGCACCATGAATACAGATAATGTTAGTCATTTTATTACTGGCGAGGCCGACACGATCGCGGCCAGAGCAAGACCGGAACCCGTACCGCAGTAAGATGTTCTTTCCTTTTTTTTAAAACAGGTCGCATTACAGTGCCTACATTGAATCAAGTCAACTCAGACTAAACCTGACTTGTATTGGACACGAACTGTAGTTCAGCGCTTTTTTTTGCCTCATTATAATTATTATTAAACTGAAAATTTTAGTAATTTTCAAACTTTCTTAAACTTAGCTCCCTCCGTAAAGATTATCTAAGAAACAATTGTATTTGGCTAATAAACACGAAAATACACAACAGGCTCGCCATATATTAAGTTATAATAATGCATAACTCACACTTAGCATCATGACTTTCTTCACCGTATTTGCGACTTATCAGCCCGATGCTTGAAATCTCTGTGTGCTATTCAAGGCTGTTCAAAGACGATTTACCCGTGCCTGCCGTGACCTCTTATTGTGACTAGGTGTCCTGTCGTGTCAATATCCAATAATATTTGTGTCTCCTTAGCTGCTTAGCGACATCCTCACCTACTTCGTGATATTATCCTACATAATTGCAATCTAATTTAAACAATCCCAAACTGAATAACATTTTAATTTTAACATGCAATTTACAGTACGGTCTGTAATATAAACAATAGTTATACTCCTACGGAATTTCATTGAACAAGATATTTTGGAGTTTTAACTTTGATCCACCTATATTAAAGAAAATTCATAAAACTTTGTTTTATCTTACTCCTTATGCTCTAACAGCAGCTGAATATATTATATATATGAGTTATACGGAGAGTTGAAGGAAAGCTTTTTGTTATTGAGTTATTGAATTTATCTGATGTTTTTTAGGTCTTTTATTATGTAAATTTTGGCTGTCTATGTTTATATTTGCAAGAGTTATTTCTACTCCAAGCAAGATTACGTGTTTGCGGATCGATTCGCGTCAATCCGATCGACTCAACAATATATATAATATATAATATATATACCTATAGATATATATTACTTACTTACCTTACTTCCTCCATTCACAGGAAAGTGATTAGCTCAATCCTGTCAAGACAGGCAATTATCCTTTCTTCCAGACGTCCCCTCCCCTCCTACACTATATCCTCTTTCTCGTTCAGTGCTCTCATACTTAGGTTAGCGGAGCATCATTTCCCAGAGAGTCCTCCAGCGATTCCGCCCATCTCTTCTTCGATCTTCCCCTTGGTCTTCTGCCTCTGGAGTCCATTCCCATCTTACTTTTCGGCATTTCTCTCCTGGCTCCATCCTACTTCCAGAATGTCCCCACCATCTTCAATCTCCCCACCATCCATCTTCAGTGTGGCTCATCTTCTATCCACCCATACTTCTTCTCTTAATAACCTTCATTCTTATTTTGTCTCTCCTACTCCTTTCCACTCATAGTTCATTAATTCCCTCTCCGCCGCAATTGTATTCTACTCTTGTGGTCGCTAGTCAGTTAAGCTGTTAAACATCACAGTTTTTAACCTCCTAGTTCCGATGTATTCTGTCTTTGATCATGGGCTATACCGGTTTCAATACCTATCCAAGCTTTTTCCATTCTTCGCGTAAATCTCTTCTTCCACTTCCTCCACCCTTCTGTCGTAACGACATCCTCGAAGACTAATTGCAGGGTATATTTACCCGCAATTCCCTCCTTCCTCTCTCACCATGACATCTCTACAATCCCCTCCTCATTTCCTCCGAGGTTACTGTTAATATCTCGTCTTTCTGTTTTATGCTTCTCTCATCCCTGGCTTACTCCACACTCCTCCGCAAACAACTCCACCACTTACTTGAAATTGCGCTTTCCCTTCTCCTCGCTGCCCAACCACCCCATAATATACTAAAAACCCAAATAATAGCATACCCAAAAATAACTATATATATATATCATACTCATATTATTTATATATATAATATCATAATATATATATATATATATATATATACTTATATATATATATCTCCATATATATACTACTATAACACCACAACCTATATATATATTATCTAACACACCAACTAACATATATAAATATATATATCATACCTATACACCAACGATAAATAACTAAAACACTAATCCATAACACATATACTACTTATAATATCAGTATATATACCCTCTAAACAATGAATATAACTATACCTACCCCAACAACCATAACCCAACCTATAACCCCATATCATATATATATATCCCAAACTCACAACCACCCAAAAAACCTACATATTAATCCCACATATACGACATAAAACAATAACCCAAACTATCATACCACTCACCATAATGACCCAACACACATATACGTAACAATATAATATACCCCCATACTAAATAATAACTAAACACAGCACCTTTCAATTATCTTTAACACATACCTATCACACC
>JABUQX010024756.1:0-5000 GCA_015478945.1 Trachelipus rathkii | reverse complement strand
ATAATATATATACTATATATATATATAATATATATATTATATATAAGTATATATATATATACATATAGGTATATATTATTATTATATATCTATATATACTATATATATATATATATTATATTATATATTTTATATATATTATATATATAAAGTATATATATAATCGAATTGTAGAGGCCCGGCGAGAGTCTGATAGAGTGAAAAGGATGGAAAAGGAAAACCACCTGGAGAACAATTCCGGGACACGAGTTGAGAATTTGTGACAGGGCGTTAAGAAAAGTTGGTTTTTTTAATATAGCTAAAGAATACAGGAAAGCTCGATACCAATGCACGAGCTATAAAGGCGAACAACTTAGTCCTAATAGTAAGAACTAAGGGAGATTGACGAGGATGGAGGCGATTTCTTCGCAGGTTCTGTGACAAATGAGGGAAGGACACGTGGTGGGGCAGGATTCGGAGAGCCGATTTTGTTGGAGGTGGGACGAGAGGAGGATTGCTGCTTGATCACGGAGAGGAGATTGATGGGTGGTTTGAAAAGGCTTATGAGGAAGCGGAGAAAGCGTCGGGAGGAGAAGATGGAATAGTGCGGAACATGCTGAAGGAAGATGGGAGTTTGAAGGCACAAGGACGGATGTTAAATCTATGAAACACTGTGTTGGAGAGATACAGGTGGTACCCTGTGAATTGGAAGTAGGGGCAACAATCCGCCCCCATATATAAAAAAAGGAGATAAAACAGAATGTGGGAGAAACTATAGAGGGATTGCATTAATGTCGCATCCTGCGAAGAGATCTATGAAAGGATATTAGAGCGAGCTGAGAGAAGGTGGGTGGGCCACAAGCTAGGAAGAAATCGGAAGCATCGGTGTAGACAGACGGCGATCGACTGATAGATCTGGTTGTTCGCTTTGAAAATGATAAGTTAAAAGAATTGGGAATTTAACAGGAAGACATGTGCAGCTTTGCGTCTGGACCTAGGAAAGCTTTTCGGATAAAGTGCCAATGGAGTTATTGTGGAGGAAAACTGAGAGATAAAATATAGCAAACACTGAGAAATGTTAAAAGCACAATAAAGGCATTCTGAGACCGTAAACTAGCAGAGGAAAGACTTATTTCCAGTGAGGGCAGAGAATGGCTATGTATGTCACAAACTGGGGTGAAGCAAGGGAGACGTGCTCTCTCTATTTTCAGTTCATTATATACCATGACAGACTTGCTGGAGATCGGTGCCGGAAACAGCAGTAGATGGTGAGCATGACTTGGATACCGGGATGATTCGGATGTTGTTTGCACAAACAAGAGAGACTTGCAGACTTTGGACGTTTGGGACTGAGAGTTGGGGCAGAGGGGTATTAAGAGGATAAACCGAGGAACACAGAGTGATGTTTGATGGAAGATGGATGAATTCCTGGAGGGTCAATTTGAGTAGAGAAAAGCTGATACAAACGGACAGTGCTTTAAATATTTGGGGTCGCACGTATGGTGAGAAGAGCACAATGCTGGAATTAACAAGAGAATATGGGAATTTAATGGCGACAACAGACAATGTCTGTCTGTATTGTGCAAGGAAAGAGCAATTTCGAGACGAGTCAAGAAGATGGTGATGTACACAAGTATACTGAGGCCAATACGTACGTACACGGATATGAAACAATGACGGCACTTAACGAGAGCAAAGAACAGTTGGTGGTATGCGCAGATGTGCGTTGTTGCGACTGATTAGAGGCAGTGCAAAGAAAGAAAGAAGGAAAAGAGAAATGAGGAAGGGTGAGGGTGGTTTGGGTGTTGAAGAGCGTGGCTAGAAGGCTCATGTGGGGGCAACAGCTGCGGTGGTACGACATGTAATGGATGGAAGGCAGCATACGAGCTATCCCAGAAAGATATTCTGGGAAATGCATACCGGAGGGGAGAAGAAGTGAATGGGCAAGTGTAGATGGAGCGACAACCTGAGCGCTTTCAATGTTGAAAAGAGACAGGAGCGTCAGGATTTGGATGCGTCCTGCACTATGTCGGATGGACCAGAAGACGTTGAGAGACAGTCTCGTTGCAAGGAACAACTGGCAGATGCAATGCTATCTACAGGAGTATTGGTGAGAATATATATATATAATATTAATATATACTATATATATATATAGTATTATATATATATCTCTATATATACATATATTACTTACACGATATATACTTATTTAATATATATACATATATATATAATATATATTTATATATTATATATATATTTATATTATAATATATATTTTATATACTTATATATACTATATAATATATATATATATATATATATATATTACTATATACGTATACCTATAGTAGATACTTATATTATATACATTATCATATTATAAACATATATATATTATCATATATATAGCTTTAAGTGAGGTAAAATGACCGAGAAAAACTTATGATATATATTATATATCATTCTATATACTATACTCATATATATATATATATATACTATATATATAATTATATATAATATATATATATATCTATACCTGAATAGTACGTAATGATACTATAATCGGTTTTTCCCTTTTGTTAGATGTCAACCATAGGCCGATAAAGCAGACCGTATTCTCCTCTTCTCAGAACGGGTCCAAACATGCCCATCATGTGCTTTCACACCAGATGGCAAAGTATCACAAAAGTACTTATAACAACAACAAGAACAAAAAATTCCGCTTGGATAAAATGGACTGAAATGTGCATGACGAATGCCATATGAAATATAATTTTGACATTGAGTTGGAAACGTATCTTTATAAAAGCATCTGCGTGCATTCGCATTGCATTTCAGGTGCAACTCTTTTTATGTAGTGCATTTAGAAATTAACATTGACAAAAATTGCTTATTAAAATGATGATTCATGATATTTGGGACGAAATTACTCAAAATCTATTCGATGTTTTTTAAAGGCACTCGAATTAAAAGTTGCAGTCCTAGCTTCCTCTTTCGAATGGTGTTTCACTTGTATCGCCCATATAAATATTTTACCAAGCTCCCTCCTCTAATGTTTATTAAAAAATTAAACATTGATCAAGATTAAGTTAAGGCGTATATATATATAAACAAAATATGTTGTTAGAAAAATATTTACTGGATTTTTTTTATCACAACGGCTGTGACGATTGCGGATTAATTAATCTAACATTCAAATCTGGGTTCAGCATAACGCTATGATTGTAAAACGATCAATTGATTTGATCGACAGTCAGAAAATGTGGAGGAGTGCGAATTTAACAACGCAAAATTTATCTTTTTGAGTCAAGCCAAATTGAAATTACAGAAAGTTCAACTTGATCAACTTAGCTTATTACGATGAAGTAAAAATATATAGGACTGGGAATCATAACCTTTTGGATTCGGGAAAACTAGTTAATAGGCAAGGTATCTTAATATCAAGGCTAATTAAATCATTAATTGTGGTTTACTTATCAGCTGGCGGCTCAATAATAAAGTCTTATTTATCAAGCAAGATAATTTTCTATTACATGAGTAAAAACAATACATTTTACATATAATTTATTGATATAAATTGCATTGAAATTTCAAAAACAGGCGAAAAAAATATTTGTTTAAATAATATATTATTTTCTAAGTGCAAAAAAACTAAATTACAAATCAAAGTTAGCAAATATTTCATGAAACCTTTGAAATTGCTAAAACATAGAATAAAATAATGTTCGACAATACTTTTTGTAAATACATTTTCGTACTGAACCTCGTTAAGATCTTACATGGGCGAGTAGTGTTGTTCATACCAGATCCTGGTAGTTGAACTTGAAAATATAGTATATATATATATATAGTATATTATATTATATATATCATATATATATATATACTATATATATATATATATATATACTATATTATAAATGATTATATAAATATATATTATATATAATATATATCATCAGATTGATACTAAATATCTCTCATATATAAATATAATTAATATATATATATATATATATATATATATTTTCTAATCTTATACTTATTATATTTTAGTTATACTCATATTAGTAATAAATATATTTATATATATATATATATATATATTAATATATATAGTATATATACTTATATATTATATATAAAAAAGAAAAAATGTGATTATATATATATATATATATATATATTATATATATATATATATATATATCATAATATATATAATTTTTTTTCTTTTCGTCCTCTTTTACTTATTATATTTTTTTATATTCTTTTATTAAATTTCTTTATTTACTTTCTTATATATATAATACTATACTAATATAACTATAATATATGTATATACTATATATATAATATATTATATATATATATATATCGTATTGATATATAAATACTGTAATCAATAGATCTATAGATCTATATATATATATACTTACTATATTATTATATATATATATATATTGTCTATATACTATAGAGTTACGGTACTATTATATATAATATATTATATTTATAATATCATATCATATATATATATATATATTATATATCTATATATATATATATATGTTTATTTGTGTATATAATTATATATAACATATAATTCAATTAAATTATTTTTATTATTAATTTTTATTTTTTAACTATTTTTTTTCTATAATATTATATATGTATATATAATATATATATATATATTATATAACGATATATGTGTATAATACTTACTATATATATCTATATTTATTACTATTATATATATTATATATATCAATGTTAATATATATAATATATATATACTATATATATATTATATTATATATATTTATTATATATATTATTATATATATAACTATATTGTATATATATATATATAATATTATATATATATTAATTATATATACTATATATTATATCTATTATATATATTATATATATATTATATATATAATTATATATATATAATATATATATTATATAATATATATATATATACATATATATAATCTCTC
>JABUQX010024755.1:30000-32500 GCA_015478945.1 Trachelipus rathkii | reverse complement strand
CACAAATTGTTTTTGAAGTTAGATTTTTATTTATTTTATTTATTTTACTTGGAACGTTTGTCGTTTTGAAAGAAAAACACACCACACATACATAACATATATAATATATATATAATATATATATATATATATATATATATATATATATATATATACTATATATATATATGGATAGAAATAAGAAAAAAATATATATATATATATAACAAAGTGATATATTTAAATTATGTATATATATCTATATATATGTATATATATGTGTATAATTTATTTTATAAATATATATATATATATATATATATATATACTTTATCTATCTATATAATATTTATATAAACAAAGTGATTATATATATATATATATATATATATATATATATATATATATATATAATAATATATATATTATATATATTATATATATATTAATATATATATAATATATATATATATATATATACGTTAGTTAATTACGGTATGTTTGGGTAGGTTAGTTTAGGTTTCCTTAGGTTAGGTAGTAGATTAGGTTAGTTCATTTTTCCTAATCTCATGAACATATATATATATATATATATATTTAATATATAATATATAATATATTATATATATATATTATATATATATATAATTAGATTATTTATATAATTATTATATATATATATATTATATATATATAGGTAATGCGCATGTTTCGCCAAAACGAAAATAGCTATTTTCTAATAAGCATTTTTTTTTCTTTAACATTCCACAGACTTAAACTCACACTTTTTCGGTCATACTATTACTGGAAGAACAAATAATACATAACGGTTATCAAAGTCAGAACATACTACCTGCCAAATGTAGAAATCACATTTTTATTCATTAATTAGTTATTTTTATAAAAAATTTATTACTTCTAAAGCGATTTTTATATTTAATAAATATTTATCTAACTTTTCATTTAAATAAACTTTTTTTTAAAAGTGCCCTCATTCTTAATCTAATCAATCTCCATCCCACCTATATATATATATATACTTAATGTATATAATAATGTTTATTTTTATATAATATATATATATATATATATATAATATTATATATATACTATAATATATTATATATATATATATATATATTATCATGTCGTATATCTCCTCCACCTCCATAAAACTACTTATCAATTGCATGGGATTGACACATTTCATAAACCGAAATGAAATTGTGAAGAGTCAAATTTAACTATAGTATAAAAACAGCTTCACACTTTAAAAATAATCTCCAAAAAGTTAACTCTGCTCCAAAATTAACTCAACATAACCTTACTTAAGGTATCATAAGCTCAATTTACGTAAGTCGTCTGAGAATTTCTATCCTTATGTAGGTGTAGTATGTAAAACACACTTCGATTGTCCGATTTCGAATATATATACTATATAATTATTATTATATATATATATATATATATATATATATATATATATATTATATATATATATATATATTATATATATTATATATATATATATATATATATATTATATATATATATAGTATATAATATATACAGCCCGCATTTAACTACTGAGCGCCCATTGGGCCCAAAAAAAATTTGCCCCTTTATATATAATATATATATAATTATTATTATATATATATATTATATATTAATAATTAATATTATATATATATTATATATTATATATTATAATATAAATAATATATATATTATTATATATATATATTATAATATATATCATACTTGCATTACATCTACATGTCAAATTAATGATTCATTACAGGTTTTCGTCTTGCCTTTTCGTTAGCAAATTTGTCAATAATATCTTCGTAATCTAATTTTACAGTGAAATCATTTTCAATAGCAACTACAGCAAGATGAACTAAACGCTGTTGGGACTGGGACGAACGTAAATAATTTTTAACCCTTCTAAGTGTGGAGAATGATCTTTCAGCTGAGCAGTTTGTCGCAGGAGTACATAAAAATAATTTTAAAGCAATATTCAGATTTGGATATATATATCATGAAGGCTTTTGGTATATAAATATTTGTTTAATTGGGACAAGGTTTTACTGCCATTACCTTCTTCTAAAAGCAAACATTTTAAGTGAATGCATTCTGCTCCAAAATCTTCTAAGTCGGATCGATAGATTTTTTGTAATAATTTAGCTGATTTATGAATGTCGTCTGGGTCGGTTTCGGTGAGATTTAATAAGAATAAAAACTTTCTGAAAATTAGCTGTATGCAAAACTTCGCCTATTTAATTCTGTTGACAGTTTTTCTAATATAGTATTGAAGATTGCTTGAAGAATGCATACTTGATAATTTTCTTCTTTCTCAGATCTTAGTTTAGATACATTCTTGATGTCTTTTTGTGTAAAAATTTTCAATTTTTCTTTGGCACAATTTTCGTAGGTTTCTAATGAACTTCTAATTTCATTAACAAGTTACCACAGGGTGTTGTGCAATTAATAACGGTGGCCCACAATTCCATATCTT
>JABUQX010024755.1:0-15000 GCA_015478945.1 Trachelipus rathkii | reverse complement strand
GACAGAATTATGAGTGAAAATTCCTGCACCTCCTCTATCATTGTCACCTCTTCTATATAAATTAGTAACGATTTGTATTCCGAAGATTGGAAGAAGTTGCGATAGCATAGTTGAAGTTCCTCCAAACACATGCACTTTGGTGTAATATGTTAATTAATTGAGCAAGTTCTTCAAAATTAGAGTAGCAGCCACGACAATTCCATTGAAGAAAGGTGGCCATGCTGATTTGTTATCATTATTAGTAGGATGGTTTTTATGAGAGAATTGTCTCTATGTGGCTAAGGGTAATGTTGGAGGTGGATACAGATGGGGAGGAAAGGCTGAGATGTGGGTCCCGACGAGGAGAAGCAATAAATCCTGGTGGTAAAGAATAGTCTTACAACAAAGATTTGGGTTGTACGACCAGTTTTGGGGAAGTTTTCTGTGGTGTTTGGTGGAGTAACTTCCCCATGAACGCAAAGAAAGTTGAGTTCAACCAAGTCCATGTTATGGTTGGACGCTGGAAGAGCAACCAGAGTGCTCATGTTTAGGAATGGGAGCGATATCAGTATCTGCCAAGCAGGCAAATTCAGAAATTTGTTGGAAATATGGGGCGGTTTCCATGGGAATGGGAGAGGAAGGTATCACCGGAAAAGGGTCTTCTTTTTGAGAGGGTGTTGGAGTTGCAATGTTGGTATCCGATACAGAATCCGTTGGGTTGCGAAAGTCTAATGCTGGAGACTTTGTTAGTGAGTAATTAGGTGGGTGATTTTGGGAAACTGGACAATTTGAGTTAAGATGGAAGACCTGATCCTCTTTCATGACAACAACAGATCCAAAATGCTTGGACCATTTGCGGTGTTCTCGTTGAGCAGTTTTTCATTCACCTCTCTTGGAAGCGCAGGAAGCACTAGAAGGAAAGTGAGCCTTCACATCAAGATCTATTTCATCCGCTAAGGCATAGAATCCTTTAAGGAGTGCTGATATAGGAAATTCGGAAGAAGTTATAGGAGGATTCAGAAGAGCTGAAATAATCTATCAGATGGTTGGTTGGTGGGTTGTTCGACAGCTTTGCCAAAGTTGCTTGGGTATAATCTATTGATGTCCATGGTTTTGTCTCAGGAATAGACTTTTGGCGAGGTCTCTTCCGAGTTGCATTTTTTACATCTGGGGTCGGTGTGTTCTACTTTAAAAAATCAGATGTTTTATATTTTAGCGAAATTTTTTTGCCTTGGTGCTTAATCTTTTGGTTCTGTTTAGGGAAATCTTTTTTCGGAGTTGGAGTGATGGTGGGAGACGGATTAGGAGACAAAAACGCAGGTCTCTTACGTGAGTTTGATGAACTCATCGGGAGGGTATGGGGAAGAGTTTCTTGGCAAGAAAAACTCTCCAAGCTATGTGGAGGATGAACCAACCGAGTTTCATTGCTGGTTAGTTGAGAACTAATATTCGAGGTAGGGTTGTTGACGACATTTTTGGGCGGAAGATTGAAACGAGGGCTGCTTTTTGACTATTTAAATACTTGGTAATATAGGTGAGCAGGTTACATAAACTGCTCGAGTCTCTCTAGGATTAGGGGGAAGAGTTCCACTTGAACGGAGTTGTGTCGGCAGATAAACACGTGGATGTAAAGGGGCTGCTGCAATTGTAGCATAAGATTGCCCTGAATTTAAAGACTCATTCGCTAAATCTTAATTAATATATACTATATATAATATAAGCGTCCTCAAATTTTTATAAATGGGAATTGGTACTATGAAATTGTTCTTTAATAAACACCCTCAAAAAAGATACAAATTAATATAAATAATATTTAAATCACACAAATACTATTTCTTATTCAAATAAAAACTAAATCACCAATCATAAATTCTTTATAATTTCTATTTTTTTTTTTTAAAGAAAATGTGATATAAACCAACCGTTCAAATTTGAATATAAACCTAATAAATATATAAATTAGTCCAGTTCGGGATGTCCAAATAATGGAAAATCGAAAAAAACTGGTACCAAACTACCACTATAAGTACACTCTGGACAAAAACTTGCAACTCTGCTGACTTTTTGTCTCGACAATTATGAAAAATACTTCAACCAATTAATCAATAATATTAAACCGGGTCTTAAAATGAAAAAACTCGAACAGGTCAAATAACCCTTACCCGTGGTTAAATAATTAATTTCGGTATAACCATAATTACTACATAAATTGTCTATTCACACATATTTCCTTCTATATGAGGTTTTGATTTAGGAATTTATTATTTGTGGAGAATGCTCCTTACGATACATACACTAACAAAAAATAAGTACCGAACAAACATCCACCCCACACTCGTACCAAAACCAAAACCACATGCTTACACAATTCAACGACGCAATCGAACGATAATGTCGGCAAATGCCGCTCTAGTTCCATCTGCTCGTGAGAAAGCCGACCAACACAACGCGGGCGCCTTTTAGATAAATACCACAACAGAGGAACATGCGGGTTAGTACCATAAAACTACCTCAAATGAACACACCCTCCCGACCAACGACCAAGCACCACTATTGGTTATTACGCTATTTAGAGCCCACACTCCCTCTCTCGTCTCCTCCTCCTCTCTCTCTCATCTGGTGCCTCTCTTATCTCCCTCTGCCTTATCGGTCTCCCTGCTCTTCACAGCCGTGCGGCCAGAACACCGTCTTCAAATATGGAGAAATCAACTATCGAAAGTGGACCAACACCGGAGCACAATTCAACGATAGACATCAAAACAGCTCCATTAATCATACACGACTTCCAGCCCAGCACCCCGACCCTTACGTATGCACGCACAGTGTACTGGGCATTTTACTGAACAAACCACAAATCCGTGTTAAGTGTTGTGAAATTGATATGATAATGATAATTTTTGAGAGGAGATGTTGTAATCTTGAAGCTGAGTAGAGGAACAATAAGATAATGATAAGGACACAGACTTAAGCCCAGTTACAAATGATCATATAAACTCGAATGCGTAACAGTAGCAATCAATTTGTACAAATCGGCAAATTAAATAAAGGGTATCCTTTCAGTTTAGATGCCGTTCGTGTAGTATGACACATAGTTTCGCCTCGTTGCAGCCTGATAAGCGAAGCTGTGAGAGTGTTGCTGGCGAGTGCGCGCGTGGCACTTTGTGGGTGTCGGAGCATAGACGCCATGCTGGTGTTGGGTGGGATTAATGTGGGATTCCATCGTGGCGCCGTAAGCAAGAGAATATATAATATTATGGAGTTAGAATAAAGTAACAATTGTAATGAAGTTTTGTCTTTGAAGATGTATAGAAGAGATGAAAAAACAGTTTTTCAAAACATTTTTCGAAACCAACATATCCATTATCGCTAACACAAATTTTTACATAATTCGAAGAGCTATTAAATTTGATATAATAAAAAGCAGATTTATTTTACATCTTTAAATAAAAAGTTACAGCACTTCGTGGCAAAAATATAATGAGTGATAGAAAAATAATTATTATATTAAGTTGTAAAAATTTACAAGTATCACATTCAGATTCAGGAAATGGTGCGATAACAGAGAACTACTCATTTTTCTCGGAAATAGCTTTTTTAAATCGCGCCTCAATTCATAGATTTGTGGGAGATAATGCTATGATTAAAAGCAATCTATGATAATTAATTATTAAATAATTGTTAAATATAATAATTAATATGTAATTATATGTATATTTTATATTGATATATGTATATCAGTATGATAGTATTATACGTGTATGTGGTGATTATTATTTGTTGTATGATTTGTGTGTATTGTGTGTTGAAAGATCGTCTTATAAATTTAAGTGGACATTTTGGACCTTCATAGCTGTCGTTTGGGGCGTATTGTATTAAAGTCCATATGGCTATATGTTGCAAGGTTGCTTATTATTAGTAAATGTATGTCAGGTCCTGTGATTATATTTCAAATATGGTTATGGTTGCCAATTGAGGTAATTGCATCATGCGATGAACCGGCATGCATAGCAGGTTCCGGTTAAATGCATGCAGGATCAGTTGTGTAGGGCAAGTGTTGGCTCGTGAAATGCATGGCACAGCGTTCCGAGTCAGAATGGCGTTCATCGTGCAATGGGTCAGGTTGCTTGGTAAAATGGTCATAGCGAAGGTCCGTGGAATGTTGCAATTCGCATGGATGCACTAAATGCATGACGTAGGCTGCACAGTGGTGCATGGCAAATTGCTTGTAGATACTCAGCCAGTCCGGAGAATGTCATTGATGCGATGATTATTGTATGCGTGATTATTAATGCATATTTAGGCTTTCTCGGTTTCCCGTACCGTTAATTGTGCAATGGTAGTGTGCTAGTAAATTCAATGTAAATTTCAGGTGGAATGCTGTGCTAGAGTGCGTAATTGATTGCAGGGATCCGGTGTGAGGTACTATTATGGCAATGATTAGAATGTGGAAGAGGATATAATACGAAGAATAATTGATAAGTTAATAATTTAAGTTATAATAAGAATATGTAAATAGGTGAATAATATTGAAACATTATGAATGCGATGAAAAGTATGTAGAATATATGTATATAATTTATATTGCATATAATTGATGAATTATCAAGACATTTACAAGTAGGGGGCGGTAGAAAGTTCTATTGTGGGTGTGGGTGAAATAGTGTGTGTGTGTGTGTGTTATGGAATATTCCTTTCAATTCTTTCTGGGCCCTAAAAAGAAATTAAAATAATATAATATAATATATGATTTAAACAAATAACCAAATTTACTACTATGACTCCGTGAAATGTGAAACTAAATTTTTCACTCTATTTTAATTTTTAAAAATCACATACGCCGTATTTTAATTCGCAGTGGTTCTATTTATAATTGCTGCAGCAATGATGACAGATTGGCCGGCACTGTGCATGGCAAATGAGTTGCAGGTTAAATTACACTTGTGCAGTTATCACCCTGCAGTGAATTCATAAGGCTTGAATCTAATAATTAAAATAAATAAAATTAATAATAATAATAATTAATATAATGATTAATGTAATGATAATAATAATTAATAAATAATATAATAATTAATAATATAATAATGAATAATAATAATATAATATAATAATATTAAATATAATAATAATAATAATACTAGCTACAAATCTAACAACTAGTCATTACAAACAATGAATAATGATAATAATAAAAATTAATAATTAATAATAATAATAATAATAATACATTAATAATAATAATATAATAATAATAATAATATAATAATATATCAATAATATAGTAAGACTTAACTAGGCACTAATACTATACTACTATTGACTATTACAAATAATAATATAAAATAATAATAAATAATATATATAATAATTATACTTATAATTAAATATTACTATATATAATAATAAATTAATAATAAATTTAATATATTAATGTATAATTAAATAATTATAATTAAATATTTTATATATAAAATTATATAAAATTAATAATATAATATGAGATATTATTATATATTAATTATATAAAATAATAAAGTTGAGGATTATACTACTATTTATCCTACTTAATAAATTCGGCTATTATAAAAATATATATATTATAAAGTTATCTTTCTACAGATGGATAAAAATAAAATACCAATAAAAATATTACTTATTTTTTATTAAGGATTATATATTATCTATTAAAATAGGTTTATATATATTCTAGCGGTATAATGATTAGATATATATAATATAAATTTATATATACGTTATAATATTACCATCTATCTATTTGGAAGTAACTTTACTTTATGAGTATAGATAAATGAGTATACTGATGCCTTATTATATTAATATAGTTATATATATATCAGCCGCCGATAACACCTCTATAGAAGATAAATTAGTTACCATACTATATATTAACGATTAGGAAATTTTATTTTTATAAATTGATATATTTGTACGTTTAAATAAATACATTATTTATATATCAGGCCTATTTATTATTTTAAATATATTAATAAGAAATTACACTAATAATAATATTATTAACATAACATTATAATATATAATTAATTATAATATTGTATAATTATAATATAAGTAAATATATAATATTATAATTTAATATATATATAGTATAATATATTATTAATAATATAATATAATTCATATATAATATTTATATAAATTATATATAATTTATATAATTTAAATATTAATATAATTTATATAATTTACTAAAATAATCAAATGTCCCGCAATTATTATTAAATAAATATATAAAATATATCTAATATTATTTAAATATATAATTAAATAATTAAATATATACTCTTTTAAATAATAATAATATAATATATATAATATAATAATTATATTAATAATATATATAATTTATATTATTATATAATTAATAAATATAATTACCTATAATTATTATATAAAATATATATAATATAATATATATATAAATATTATATTATAAATATTATATAATATATAATATTATATATAATATAAACAATATATTAACATCATTGTATTTATATGTATTAATAGTTATAGCCTTGTTTATTTTCTCTCTTTCTGAAATTATTGCGAGTCCATTCTCAAATGATCGTGTAACTTGCCACTCTGTATCCAATCGAGAGGACACCTGCCATGGCATTTACCGCATACCCTGCCTATGCTATATTGGCGGACCCAACCTTAGATTCTACACATGCATTTAACCTTGTACCCCTACCCAAACCTTACCTGCCATGCATTCGAATACCAGGACCGTTGCCATGGCCATTCCTTTATCGCATATCCTGCCAGCATCTAACCGGACTTCTTGCCCTTTGCATTATATAATACCGCAATTTTGCCATGCATCACAACTTGAGCCGGCACCATGCATTTTTAGCGCATCCTGCTTATTGACATCCACCGGACCCGCCATGATTTACCTGCACACCTTGCCAATTTGCACCAGTCACTGGAATCTGCCATGGCATCGGACCGGACGCTGCCTATGTGACATATTTACCCGCAACCTAGCCTTTTTGTCATTATCACACTGGATCTCTGCATAGTTCATTTTTACCGAGAACTTGCTAATTTTGCATCGGAACCGCGTGGAACGCTATGTCATTTGACTATATTTATATCCGCAAAATATGCCAATGCATCCAGCGGACTCTGTCCATGCATGTACCGCAACCGTCCATGACATTGGAATTCACTGCACCACTCAACGAACTAATGACCTGATAGTTCCCCATAAAATGTTATTCATCACACTATATCATTGAGCGATATAATCTAAGCAAATATCACTACTACACACACTAACACTACAACTACATACACAATCACAACATACATACACCACTGATGTTGTGAGACGTTATTCCAGAGATAAATTATTTTTATTTCTCTATATTATTAATATTAGTAATATAGTAATATATATATAGCTCATATATATATGTATTAGTATATAATAAATGGGATAATATATTACACGGCACATCCCTAATGAGTGTATATTCATTATATTATTATTATTATATTTATTATTACCTTTTAATTAATTATATATAATATATATTAATTAATTAATATTATATATAATATATTAATATTATTTATTAATAATTATTTAATTTATATATAATATATATATATTATTATTTTACCAATAGTGTGAATTGGCTATGAATATGTAATGTAATATGAGGTATTATATATAGTAATATACAGTTAAATTAAATTTAAATCATAAGTGTGAGTGTTGTAATTTGGTTTTTAGATTAAACCACTCTATACTATCTCAATTCACTATCTCAAAAAACCTTCGACAATAGCCCATGACAGGGAATAAAGAGAGTTACTCCTCTGATTGCGAATGCTATTCTTAAATATATAGGTTTAGGAAACAAATATGCCTAAGTTCGGAAAATGTGGACAAAATAATATCTACAAAGAAGAATAAAGAATTAATATATGATGTGAAAAAAAAGCTACAAAAATTCAAAAACGATGCGGACTTTTCCATTATTTAATTTGTTATAATATAAAATCTTGGAATTTCCCGTCCAAATGGATAGTTAAAAATATTAATAATGTATCAATTTGGCAGAAATTTCAATATATCCCTAGGGTGAAATAAAATGGAATAAAATAGATAATAATAATAATGAATGAATATTAAACCAATAATATTTGAATAATAATAAAGAATAATGAATATATAATTAATAATAATAATAATAATAAAATAATAATCCTAATAAATAATTTAGAATTTATAATAAATTAAGCACGAACGTCTTCTTTAAATAAGAAACTACGCTAGATAATATATTAAAGAACCAAGGTAAACAAGAATATTTAGGCCTTCCTCCTCTCCCTCATCATTACCTCCCGTACAAAGGTGCAATAGATTCGACCTCCCTGCCACTTTTCACATTATAACTCCCAAAAGCCTCCTCATCCCGGTTTGTACCCACTCGCGCTCACCCCATATAAAACTAATCGATCTTAAAGATTGACACAAATTCTCACTCACAAATAAGTCCAGCGCGCATCATAGGCGCGCGCAACCACACACCACCATTGTGTATTACTGATAGTTATTTATTATAGTAGAGGCTACTTAGATTATAATATAAATAGTGCAAATAAAATTAAAATATCATAGGGTTCTGGAGAACTCACAAGACTAAATAACCTTATACTGTGAGCCTGACGTATTTATAGGTACTTATAAATATAATAGAATGTTAATGGAAGTACTCATCCACCCATTTATAAAAGGTTATATATATATTATAATATTATATATATATATATATAATAATAATTATATTAGTGATGGTAATAGCGAGGAGTATTTATATTTAAACTATAATATTATGTTTTAGTATATTATAAATATATATATAATATAATCATTATATATATATATAAATATGATTAAGTATTGGCATTATTGATATATAGAGTTGAGAAAGTGGAGTAGGGTATATATAGGGTATATATATTAGAGATTAGTTAGTATATTAATACACTATTATAATATGCCTATAGCATAGGTTTTCGTGGCGTGGGTGAAAATATCTCCAAGATTAAATCTCTCTATATTCTATTTGAGATGAAAAATTACAAGAAAATCTCCCTCACAAACGGCAATTTTTACCTGCCATTGCATCTCACCGGAACTCATGCCATGCATTTACCGCAAACTTGCCAATGCATCCACGGGAATTCCTGCCATGCATTTACCCGCAACCTGCACATGCATCTCACCGGAAAGCGTCTGACACGAATGCTCTTTCTACCGCCACATGCCTGCCATTGCATCGACCTCGCAAGTACTCGTTCGCACAGTGCCTGAACAAGTCCACGTATCTAAATATTTATTATACGCACCATGGTTGCGATGAGAAAAACGTTTTCCACAAGTGGTAGTCAAAAAGTTAAAAATACTTGTGTTTTGTTCCTTAATCCTTTCCTTCCCATCTACAAATTTGTTTTAAATATTGTGTTTAATTTATTGACTGTATTTTAGTTTAATTTGAGTTTACTACAATTTGATATTTTACAACTCCACGAACCAATGATCATAAAGATATATGGAGATTGACTAAACTCATGCACACATTCTACCAACCTATCAACAACCTATCCCCACACACTGAGCACATCACACACACAACACCACTTGCACTATCACACATATTAATTGCTCTCCACCTCGAAGACTATTCTTTAAATATATTAATATATTATTAATATTATTTATATAATAATAATATTATATATATATATATTAAATTATTATATTAATATTATATATATATAATTATTTAATAATTTAATTAATAATATTAATATTAATTATAAATTAATTATATATTTATATTATAATATATATAATATATATTTAATTAATTTATTTTATTAAATTTAATAATTAATATATTATATAATTATATTTATATTATATTATATGGTTATTAAATATTATATTAATAGTAATTATAATATTTTAATGATTAATATATTAATATTAATATATATATATATATATATATTAGACAGTGTTTTTTCTCTCTGAAATATATCTCATATCCATTACTCACATTAATGAATTCGATGCTATGCCATGTATTCACACCGTGAACCTCACTGTACCATTTGCATTTACCGCTAACCTTAGCCATGCATTCCCACCTGATTTATTATTCATACCTATAGCATTTATAGCCTTGTCAAAATTTCCATGTCAATTGAGCATAATCGTGACACGAGACTTCGATTGCCATTATTAGCAAATTTATTAATCGCTAACCTAGCCATGCAATATCATTAAATATTATCTATACACGGAATCCATTTGCCCTGGCAATATTATTACTCACGACTTAATTATATTATGTCCATAGAAGCGAGTTGCGCACTTGAGAAGTGGACCCACATATGACTCATTTAGTCATTAGCGTCAATCTCTCATCTCCGTCACTCTATCGATGACCTGCCAAAAAAATTGCGATGTGTGTTACCGCAAGACCTGCCTATTGACACCGACTAGAACCAATGCCATTGAACATAGCGAACCGGAACGTTCATACCTAGTGATGCATTTACAGTGCATAACCCATAGACCTTATATCTTGCACCTAATATTGCAAACAACTGTGGTGTAGTCACTACACATTGAGCATTTTACCGCGCGACCTGCTACCTTGCACATGAGAAATCGAAGCGACCGCACGGATTGGTTTTCCCATGAGTAGCATTTACCTGCAACCTGTAGGCATCAATGCACTACCTCAAGTCGTCAGTTACTACTGCTCATGAACATATTCTCTACCGCAAAACCTGCCATATGCTATATGCCTGTCATCGCGCTATATACATGTACGAAGAACGAAGACAGCCTGGTCAAAGAGTGTTCCCCTTTGATTTACACATAACTCTTCTAATTATTCTCTTGAAGCGAAAATTTATATTATTTCCAACTACACAAATACATCAGCACATAACTTACAGAACGACACCACACACACACTCATCACACGCTTAAAAAGTGTTATGAAAAGTCATTCTTCATACTGTATAAGCTATATAATTTAAAATATTCAAATGTAACATTTGATTATTATAAATTAATTAGTCACATAACATAGTTAATTATACAATTTAAGGTAATGTTAAAAACAATTTTGGGGGTAAAAATAATTAATGACTACGTAAACTAAATAATAAATTTAATATATATAGATTTACTAGTAATATACTCAATAAACTATTGCTGTGATATTTTAGGTATATATTATATAATAGCGACCTTATGCTCATATATAATTTGATGAACCATATTGTCAATTCCCATCATTATAAATCCCATATTTATAGGCGTTATGTGAGGCATATTTACTAAATCTTTTTTCATTTGGCGTCTCTCGAGATCTATCTGAATATATGTAACCCATATTATTTACTACAATCTTGTATTTTATGACCATTCTCGCATATGTCTAACCATTTGAATACACCCGTTCGGAATATAGAGGATTATGACATATAATTATTGCAAATATAGTAGATAATAATAATTATTTTAAATATTATATCCTCTTACTACCTAATGCTGATATTATATTATCATTACTCTAAACAAATAAGTTAATATAATAATAATGGATACATATAAATGTGCAGATAAGAAGTCTGGGGTCGGGAAGTAGTAAAGATGTGGGTCTGGTATTATATATATGGATTATGTTAATAATATCTATTATAGTAGATAATAGGTTGTACTAGGCAGGATCAATTACTTTTCGCGTATTTAATTATACACACTTACAAGAAATATGTCTCGCTTACAACATTTCACTATCTCAGAAAAAAACTCAGCTTAAATTTAAACTCAGATTATGGCTCCATGGGTATTACATAGCGGGGATAGGATTCCAAAGTTTAGTATTTTACAACTTAGATTGGAGCAATTTAGGCTGAAGATGTTGTTGGTTCACATACAGACTATATGCTAGTTACCGAAAAATGTATTAATAAATATAAAAATAATAATATATATATACATATGACAAATAAAATTGAGTGAATATATAGTAAAGTAACGGATCTCAATGAAAATAGATCTAAAAAACTCTGATTTATTGCCGTGTCGTACCAGTATAAATTTCTCTAAGGATTAGTTTATTGGGGGCCAGGCTGCCCCTGGCCCCCCCCTAAAATACTTTCGCTCAACTTGAATATTAAAAATCTTTGAATTTTCAACATAGACTTTTCAGATTTTTTATAAAATATCTTATTGGTGACTCAAGAATATATTATCAAATATATATTAGTGAGAATATATTAAATTAATATATAAATAATAAATTATAAATATATAATAATTAAATTTATAATTATAAAAATAAATATAATTAATAATTAATATAATTAAATAATATAATATATATAATATAATAATAATATAAATTAAATAATTTAAAATATATAATAATAATAATAATAATTTAATAAATTAAAGGCGAACGTCTTCTTCTAAATTTTAATAGCCAAGTATAAATAATAATAAAACCATAATTACAATAAATTATTTTTAGTACTTTTAAATCTCTATATTATCCAGATAGTCTCTATACACCTTCACCTCCCTTTTCCCACCTTCCCTTTTCCTTATTCATATATATAGTTAGCAATTAAACATCTCACTTCACATAAAATTAAGCGAGCGCTCTGCTCGTTCGCCTAATTACACTAACCTTAAAGGCACACCTATATTGTGTAAACGGTAATAGTGATAATATATGCTATTCTCATTAGATAGACTCGAAATAACAATCTTTCATGCTCTTTTTAATTAATTTTTTATAATATATTAAAGTGCATATTAATTTCATATTCATAAAATCTTATGCACATAAGAATATATTTATTATAATCTTTGACCAATATAACATCTCTACATCTTCAATAGTTAATTCCGTCAGATTAGAATTCCTGACCTTTACTATTTTACAGCAAATACAAGTTTTTCTTTGACCATATACAATATATGAAGAACAGATTATTTTATCAAAACTTATAGTGTTTGGTGACTATTTGGGAATATGGAAATTTTTGGTGTTTTACTCAAGTAAAGACACTGTAGGGTACTTTATTGGATGTCATCCATTTTTTTAATTCATATTACATTTTATAAGCTATTGATTTTAATGTTAAGAGACAATGTAAAAGTTTTTTTAAAATAAACAACGTTTTTTTCTCTCAAAGAACTTGATTTTACAATTCAATGAAAATAAATCTCACATGTGGTGATCTGTACCTATATTGTATTTTTCTGAGCTCAATTTTAGGGGAATTCGTTACATATATTAATTAATATATATATATTAATATATATATTTATATATATTATAATATATATAAAATTATAATATATATTTATAATTATTATAATATATTATACAAGAATTATATACACATATTATTAATTATATTATATAATAAGCATTGAGTAATTTTCTCTGGAAATATCTCAATATACTAATCTAATGTCGAGTGAGTATTAACTATGCTACATTAGCATAACTCACCTGGACATCTATGCCAGGCTATAATTTGTACTCTGAGCAACTTTTGACTCTAATTCAATCACACGGGGCGGGGTGATAGAGGGTAGTTGAGGTAATAGGTAGTATATAATAAGTATATATAGTATATATATATATATATATATATAAATATTAATATAATATAGGGTATTATATTAGGAAAGCTTTAAATATAATTGTATTTGATAAAATACTTGTGAAAAAAAGTTGCATGATAGTCATATTATTTTAAAGTTTTTCTTTACTTGCAGCTATTTTGATGGGATACCTTTTATTAAATTTTTCATTTCAAAATTCAGATGTTTAGAAATTTAAATATTATTATAATTATTTTTATCTCATAAAATATAACGTGCATTAAGAAACAAGTAAAAATGTTTTATTTTATTATTTTTTATAAATTAAAAATGAGGAAATTATTAGATTCCTAGTAGGAAAAAAAAACATAACTTGTAAAAAAAAAAATGAAGTTCTACGAATAATGTTATTTGTGAGGTTACACTGCCTTTCGAAATTTTCTCTCCGCTTTTCGGAGAGGCATGAGCCGTTACCAATTTACAACTGGTTAAAAAATAATTAGCATTATCATATGCATATTATTCTACACTTTTTTGTTTTAAAATATTTCTTATATTATACTTTTCGATTTTGATATTATGTAATGAAATATGTCTTTTCAAGACAAATGACGTATTTTCACAAAAAAATATAACTTGAGTAACTAATATTATTCATTAACTCTTTTTTATTAATTTGAAGAAGATCGTTCGTTTCTATAAGAATAATAATCTCGTGCAGTAAGCTGCGAGTAGCTTAATGAGTGTAGGTAGAGTCGCCTTTACTGACACCCCCCACTACCTATTTAATATAATAATATATTATATAATATATATATAGTATATATATATTATATATATATATATATATATTAATATATATATATATATTAATATTTTATTTTTTTTTTATTTTTTATAGGGGTAGTGGTAGGTGGGTAGAGGTAGAGGTGAATAGGTAGGGTGATGAGGTAGGTATAGGTATAGTAGGTAGAGGGTGATAGTAGGAGAGGTGAGTGAGGTGGAGGAGGTGATGGAGTGATAGTGGATAGCTGAGGTGAGATGAGGTGATAAGTGTGGGGGGTAGGTAGTGAGGGTAGTGATATGATAGTAGTGAGAGTGAGGTAGTGTATAAGTTATAATATATAGGGGTGGAGTAGCTATATTATATAAATCCACCCACCCCCCCTCAACCCCTCCATCACCCCTACTCCCTCATACCCTCCCTACCTATCCAATATATTTTTATATCCATATATTAATTAGACTAAAATATATTTATAAGTACTATATATTATATATTATATATTAATTTATAATATATATTAATATATATT
>JABUQX010024754.1:80000-92500 GCA_015478945.1 Trachelipus rathkii | reverse complement strand
TTTAATATATATATATCATTATATATATATATATATATATTATAATATATATTTATATATATATTCTATATAGTATATATATGAGCAGCATCCTACATCCACTCAACATGGAATATGAAAGCGCAACGTAGAGCCGTCTAAAATCAATAATTATTCTAATGCAAATAACAAATGTGGGCATAATGAGAAAAAGAGATCGACTGTTCTTATTATAACAACGTGACAACGGAATTTGTTTAGATTTCCAGTTGTAAATCTATTATAAATACCTCTCTCTCTCCTCTCTCTCTCTTCTCTCTCTTCTTCCTCTATACTCTTTCTCTCTTCTTCTCTTATTCTCTCTCGCTCTCTTCTCTCTCTCTCTCATAATACTGGATACACATAGAAGAGGAAATCATGTATAAAAAAAAACATTTCTTAAAAACATAAAATGATGCTCAAGCCGCATTGTAAGCCGCAAGGACCGTCAATTTGTCAAATCACAATTTTCCTTTGATTGAAATTGAAATAAATAAAATAAAGAAAGAAAAAAAAAAATATACAAATGAAAACCTCTTATTATGTTTAATATAATCTAACATTGTAATCAAGATATGCCCCCGGGAATGCTTTGCAAATACACATGTTACATACAATGCTTATATCTTGAATAGATATTAACGATTTTTAATTAAATTTAATTATATTATTATATATATATATAATACATATATATATATATATTATATAATATATATATATATATTAGTATATATATACTATATATATTATATATATAATATTATATTATATATATATAAATATATATATTATATATATATATAATAATATAATATATATAATTTATATTATATATATATATTATTATTATAATATGATATATATATATATTACTTATTATATATTATTAATATGATATAGTATATATATATATATATATATGTATATATATATATATATATATATATATATATATATATATATATATTAACATATAGTGTATATTATATATTATACTATATTTAATATATATATATTATATTTATCTATATATATATAATATATATATTATATAAAATATATAAAAAAATAAATATAAAACGAAATTATTTAATTCTTTTTATGGATAAATAATACTAAAATATAAATATATTATGAGTAATATATTATATAAATATTTATATATAATGTATTATATATTATATATATTATACTATATATTATATATATATATATTATATATATATATATGATATGTAATAAATATATTATATATATATATATTGAGAAGAATGATACTATCTGAGTAAATACCGAAATAGGACTTGGCAATTGAAAGAAGCTTCTATTTTGTTTAGAAGAGTCTGACCATTGATAGTGACAATGAGAAGATATTATTACATAGGCCTAGTGAATAATAATAATAATTATAATAATATAATTATATAATAATAATGAGATAATAATAATAATATAATAAATAAATAATAATATAATAATAATGAAATAATAAATAATAATAATAATAATAATATTACAGATGTTAATAGCGATGGTTATGGTAGTGATAATAATAATAATATTAATAATAACACTCTCCTCCTTGTATATGGCTCTGCTCGTGAATGGTGGTGACATTTGTAAAAAAAAAGAGGGAAAAATGAATGATAGAAATATGCCCGAATGGATAAAGGACAATGGAGGATAGAGATGGAGGACGCTTGGATGGAGTAAAGGAGTTACTATAAGTTTGAGAACTAACATGGATAAATATGAAAGGCTGAGCAGAGAAGTGAAGTATGCACGGAGCGTAATTGTAGCGGAGAACACACACACACATAGTAAGTAGTATATATAGTATATTCTTATTATATATATATATAATATATATTATATATATATTTTAATTATTATATATATAATAATATAAATTAATTATCTAGTATATACTAAGCGACGGAAGCAGCATTGAAAAAGCTTATATTTGCTCTCAAATAAACATTTCGACCTCAGACCAAGAGATCATAGGGCTGAAAAATTAATAACTATCAATGAACAATGTTCAACAACACTGACATGATATAAGCAAAATAATATGAATAATAATAATGAATAATATATAATAATAATATTCATATAATATAATATAGAATAATATAATTATAATAATAACAATCAAAGATAGAAATTAAACAACAATAACATGATATAAGCAAATAATAATAATATAATAATATAAACTAAATAATAATAATAATACTAATAATAAATACATAATATACCATTAAGGACTAAGAAAACAATTGGGATGTGTGAATTTTTACTTTACTGAAAAAATATTGGTAATAAAGATTTTACATTAAGGTGATTGTAATTTTTACACGTTATTCCGTTGTTAACGAGGAATAAAAAAAAATTCAAGTTATCGATAACATGTATGAGAACTGAATCAGAATTTAAAGTTCGATTATAATATTCAATAAAATGGGAATCCATAATACGGTTAAAGGATTAATTTGTATGAGGGAGTATCTTAATTTTTTTTTTTTTTTGAATTGCACAGAATAGCGACATTCTAACTAATTGCAGAATAGTTTACGAATTGCTGAAGGTGAAGTTGCTTAGAGGTTAAGTGAATTAGAGTCCTTAAACAGATCTTGTATGTTCCCATGCAAACATCATAGTAGAACCTATATAGAAATCTAGCGTACTACACAATTATTTATATGAGTAACTGACACAAGACCGAAACAGTGAAGGGAAGGTTATCTTTAAATTTAAACAGAGATCCAATATTGAAATTATTAGTGAAGAAATACTAACCGTATTAAAAGGGGGAAACTCGACTTATGATATCTATAATATCATCAGAGATGTCAGAACATGGAAGTTAATAAATAAAAACTTTTAATATATTATCTTATTTGGAACAGTAGGGAGAAGAAGTGATTAATCATAAACTTGACTAACCTAGAAACATATTTGCTTAAAAGTATCCGTAAAGAATCCATTGTTCACAAAGAACTTTAAGATATCTTTTAATTCTGGTTGGAAAGATGAATAACTGGAATAATGAGTATATTCTATATGTAGAATGGCATATATATATATATATATATATATATATATATTATTATATTAATATATATATATATATATATATATATATAATAATTATATATATATATATAATAATATATATATATAATATAATATATAATTATATATATATATATATTAATATATATTATAATATATATATTAATATATATTATATTATAATTAAATATATAATATATTATATATATATCATAGTTTAGAAGCTTAGATTATAAAGTTGTTATAGAGGTGTGTTATTAAATATATAATGTGATTTTAAATCAATGTTGGTAAAAAGAGTTGACTTATGTCTGCCATGGATAATTATCAAATATAAAAGTAGTTTAGTTCATTTAAACTCCTCCTCAATTGTGAATGTGATGGTGGTATGCAAATATAATTATAATAAAGATCTTGTATAATTATATGCTATTATAATAATTATGGAAAAGATATGTACGAGCAACTACACCAGTGTATTATTAGGATAAGATGAAGTGATTTTAGTAACGAGCGTCGGGTGAGAATAACCTATATAATAATTTTGTTATTGGTTTAAATAAAATAAATTTCTAATAAAATGGTGGTTTCCTGTTCATAAATCTATAAAATCACTACTTTTAATCTTAAGGCTTCATTTTCAAATTAATTTTCACAGTGTCATAATTGAGAACTATCAATAAAAAAAAACAAAGTAAATTTAGTTAGGGGTCAATATTATGGGTATTGTTGTCGATAATTTACTATTAATTAATTATTTTATTATTATATAATTTTTATTTTTTATTTGAGATTCATATTGATAATTAAATTATGTATTATCATATATCTATGTGTATTAATATTATTATTATACTATACAATTACTCTATTATATTATATTATTATTTAATTAATATTATTTAATAATTTATTAGTAAGTAATCTTATAATTTTTTTTATTATATTATCTAATATAAATAATTTAAATCGACTTTAATTTTACGATTTTGATTAATATATTCATGTTATTTTTAAATATAGTCGATTCCCTATTATTGTATTGTTATTTTATCTATAGAATAGAATTTTACCATAAATATCAATTAGTTCTCTCAATGACTAATATATTATTTATATATTTCATTATGTATTATAATGCTTATTGATGGAAATTCAAAATATATTCTAATAAATTTATAATGCTCACATCTCTATTAATCTGAATAGTATTTTAGTTTATCTCAATTGATCTAAACTCAATAGTGATTATTATTAATTATTATTATTAATTATTTTATTTAATGGAATATAATTATAAAGTTGTATTTATTTGTAAGAATTTATATTGAGAGACCTTATTATTATTCAATTATTATTAATATTATATATTATTATTATTTAGTATTATTTATATATAAATTCACTTATTATTGGAAAATAATTTGCATTATTATTATTATTAGTTATATTATTGTATTATATTATTATTGATTGAGTATATTATTGTTATTTAAAGAGTTTGATATTAATTAATTCACCTCTAATAATTAATTTACTCAGATAGTGATGACTCATTATTGTTCTCGCTCCAATATGGATATATCTCTTAGGTCTACTCAAGGATATCGAAACGATTAGATAGTATGAAGGCGGATATTAAACATAAATAAAAGGATGATCTTCTTATAAATAAATGTGTTTTGTATCTTCCTGTTACATATATAACAACACAACCTTGATCTACGCTACTAAACACACATTCTACCATCAGACATATAGCCCCCACGGACTGGAACACGAATAGTGAATCGAATCATCACCAATACTAAAACATCACCTTCACACCACAAAATAAGGCATAAGGGCAGCTTATTAGTATATTTATACTTCATGCCTCACAGTGAGTGATATTATGTAATGATGTAGAGCGTGACGGAACGCCTTTATCTTATATAGCGTAAACGGTGACTAGTATAGTTATTTCTACCACACTGGGTAGTTTTATATTCCTTTTAATCATTAAGTGACTATAAAAATATAATCTAGCCAAATATATTATTTTGTATCTGAATATTGATTGCGTATCAAATATGAATTTGATGTTTAGATAAATAAAACTAAATACTTTACAAAACATTTTGATATAACTCACGAATTTGATGTGATTCATTTATACAAATATATAAATAATATTAAATTACCTTAAACAGAAACTATTGTGACTAATAAAATGTGATAATATTATAATAATAAATTAAATCCTACATAAAGTAGGTAAAATACATTACTGTTTTCGCCTTGAGCGAAAGTCGCGAATCCGGCTAACGCATACGTTTGTGTCGTAGGTGATACCTGTTTAGCTTCAATTATCTTGTCATTGTGGCCTGTAAAGTAATACGTTAATTCGACGATCTTATACGACTTACTGTTGTATTGTCTAGTCATAACTGTTAGTTTAATAATAATATAATCAGTATAGCGAACTGAAGTGAGTGAAAGCCAATATTATTAATCTTAAGTGTCAAGATATTACCGGGACATGGATTATATTTCTGAAGGCATTATACGTTCAGGACTTTAATGATTTACGTTCGTAAAATTACACCGTATAACAAGCTGTAATGATACTAGAATCTCTTGAACGAGTATAGTCATATAACAATGAACCAGACTAAAGAAAGGAAGACGCCATTTGTTTAATTATATTGTTAAAACGGTTTGAATATATATTTTCTTGGGATTTATGTATTTTTATATTATATTTAGTGCTCTTGTGGTGATTTTGTATTAGAATATGTTTTGTTTTGTTTAATTAAAGTGGATTATTAGTATGAGTGTGTGTGGTGTGTGTTGGGTGGGGTGGCTTTGGCGTATATGCGTTAGTGTTGGAAAGGGTTAGTTTAATATATGTGGGGATAAACATATACCCTACATTAATAATTTACGAGGGGTGACGCAGATTGGAAGTTGATTGAAGGACTGGAGCGTTACAATAACCTGGTCCATGCACGTATTAAGGACGCAAGTTTCCTCACAATAAGGGCATAACCAAAACTGAAGACATATAACCGTGATGTAAAGTAAACACAAAATAAGAGAAAAAAGAAAAAAGATAGTTGAAAAGGCCAACCTGTTCCTATAAAAAACCATAATTCATCTATGTTTGTTCCCGTATCAGATCCGAAGCCTGAGGACTGGGAAGACATGTGAGTGAAAAGTTGGAGAAGGGACGCATCGAAGAGGACTTTGCTTTTCCGCTAGGGGAAGTAAGACATTTTTGCGAGTTTTATCAAAGGAAAAGTGATGTGAATTAAAAATAAAGCCAATCAAAGATTGGGAGTAGAGGAACATAGGAGAAGTTTATATAAATATTAAAAATGTGTGATTGGAACATGGACAATTCAGAAGAGCAGTGTCCGTTTCAAGAGAGAGAGAGAGAGAGAGTAAGAGCAAAGAAACATACGAGAGAGAGAGAGATAGAGAGATATAGAAGAAAGAGAGTAGAGAAGAGAGAAGGTTGGTGATGAGAGACGAACACGAGAGCGTGAGACCCCCGACGTGAATAGTCGAGAGAACAGTAGACCGCGAAAACAAAAGAAGATAGACGAAAAAAGTAGGGATATGAGAGAGAAAAGTCAGAAGCATGAGTGAAGATATGAAGCGATGAGTGAGATTGAGAGGAAGAGAGAAGAGTAGTAGACACGTGGAGAAGGAGGCAGAGAAAGAGAGAGAAATAGAAAAAAAGAAAAGTATTAGAGGAATGAGATATCAATCAAACACGAGAACGCAGATGACTTGAACAGAACGTAGCTACGAGCATTCTTTGGAAGGCAGCGCAACGACGATAGAGTAGTGCGAAGAGGACGATAGAGAGAGAGAAATAAGTGAGAGAGAGAGAGAGAGAGAAGAGGATGAGTATGAAGTGGAGAGGTATATAGAGTACCGACAGAGACAAAGAATTCATATGTTAGTTAGTTGATATTCGACCTAAAGAATGTTATTATAGGTTATTTCAAGAAATATTGAGCGGTGAGACATGATAGAAACGTTAGATAGAATAGACGTTACGAATTAGAAAATTGAATGGAAAAGGTATAGATTATAGGATGAGAGGAGTAGTTAGTATCCTCGAATGAGGGATAAGATAGTAAAGCAAGAAGTCATGGAGTAAGTAGAATATACGAAGATGAAGTACAGAGTATGAATAATTGACGAACTAGATAGAATAGGGATTGCACGAGCAGATAGATAGATAGAATAGATAGATTAGGATATGATAGAATGAGCACTAGATAGATAGAAGAAAGATAGATTTTAGAAAAGGGAAAAAGTGGGGTGTGTGTGTGGAATATTAATTATAAGGCTCATATAACCTACATGATCCGAGAAATCCCTATACCATTTAATCGGCAAGAATATGAATCGGAAAGCTGAAATAGACGATAAGGCAAAATCTAGATGCAAAAAGAATAGGAGGCAGAATTTGATAAAATTAGTGTTGTGAGAAGTAATGTGAGAGTAAGTATTTATTGTGATATAAGTTCGTCAGACATATAATGAAGTGAACGGAAGTTAGCAAGTTATCAGTCTGAGGAGATCGTTGATGAAAAAGTAAGAATAAAAGTTGGAGACAAAACAGGACCTTGATATTAATATTATATATATTATATATATCACCACAATTAATACACAGTGGAGAAAGAGTAAAGAAGTCGCTCCATCAAAGGTTATATAGTGTATCATAGATATGGAGCGTACCAGAAGATAGAAATAAATAACTTAGATCAATAATTTAGAGAAAAAGAGAAGGAGGAATAACCCACCAAAAGTAATGAGAGGCAACTGTAGGCTTAATCATAGAAGAAAAATTCCCAGGGATAGCATACACGACATGCACAAGTTTCCATCGTCTATCACATGCTCTTGATAATAAAATATTAGATTACAATGCTAAGCACAACACATCACAAAGTCATACTCACTCAAAGTGAACAGCTTATATAAGAGTACAATTGAAGAACCATTAAATCAGTTAGATTAGAGATATAGAGTATCTATATATTTTAACACCAGTGCAAAAAACTTTCAAAAATATTCCAGTTTTTTCACAAATTAATAAAATTACAAAAACAAGACTTTATAAAAGACAGGGAAAAACGGAATTGAATTGACCTTTTAGCAGCTCGGGAGAAAAATCGGCTGCATCGTGCCTACTCTTATTGACCTCGAGCGTCAAAAAGCCAATACATCAGGATAAATATGGAAAATGATTAAGAAGGAGATTATGAGGATGCTCCATTCAATGATACACAGAGATATTCCGCGTATTGTAAAGAATGTGCCCAGAGGTTTACAAAATTATCTACGACAATAAATTCGAGAAAAATTCAATGTTGGAGATGCTATTATTACGAGCCATCAGTTAGAAGGCAATCTCTCTCTCATAGCGGCAATAGCCCTTCATTTACATGCGCAAATTGGATTTAAACTGGATCAAAGTTCTTTCTCTTTCGGATGGTTTATTGCATCCAACTGAGAATTGAAAAATATTAGCTAGTATTAAGCATAGAGAGTTAGAGCTGAACGAGGGACAGGGGCCAGCTGAGAAGCACACTCCCTCAAAGACAAGCGGGAGGAAATGCCATTCCGGGCCACTAGCCTTTCCTGACGTTCATAGTTAATCTCAGAATTCCATGCACCCAGATTCATGTGTGTTCAATCTATTTCTTATTAATCAACAGGAGCAAAAGATGGTTATGAGGGAAAACCTAGATTATTTAGAGGTAGAAAGATAGCAAGCGAGGTATGAGAGTTAGATCCCGGAATCGATCCAGAGGTAGAATTAGATGAAAAAAAAAGGAGGTTCACTGAGATAAGAGTAGATTGGCCTTTTCAGAGGGAGAGTTAGCTACAGAACCATCAGAGACGAATAAAGTGAGGAGGAATAAAGCAGTATATTACAAAATGTATATTTAGAGATGTTTTTTTGGCAATGAGGGCCAGAAATTTTTTAATCAGTAGGAGATGAACCAGTAGGTATGTCGCACTTATTCATATTTAGTGATAAAAGCGCGCTAAGTGCCTGTATCGTATATAAAAGCCCTATCATAAACGATTTTACCGAGTCAGAATGGAAATTTAGTAAGAGTTATAATTATGAAGTGAGTAATCGATGATTTTTTACTTCATGCCTCATAGTATAGTAATAGTTTTACATATGTCTTACTCTCCTTATGAAATTATAGAGCTTATAGAGAATCATATTTCCCCATCGAACCATATAGGAATTATTGTTTATAGATAAAAAGTAATTTAGTTGAATTGATGGATATTAGAATATACCTAACTTACTACATTAACCCTCGATGATTATACTAGGATTCCCCTACCTTTTCAAGCAGTGAGTTACGAAGCATTTCTTCCGATATAGTCAATAGCAAATTGATTTCACTCCCAAGCTAATTAGTATTTGACAATAAGAAAGATCATCGCTTAAATTGCCATCACCAATTATATATGATATATATAATATCCCAATTAAAGTTTAGCCCCGAAAGTACGTTTGGAGGGGCATATTAAAGTTTGGAGTACTTCTGTGAGAAATAAAAGTGTTTTATATAATTAAAAGCTAGAAAGACTGTTGATGTCAGATGTTACCGGATAGGAGGTGAGAAATATATATATAAAGCTTAGTATATTAATATTGTATTTATATCGAGAAAGGAAGTTAGATGTGAAACATAAATCAGCGTCTTCAAGGATTATGTGATTTAGGACGATCTTGTTATATTATATATATATTATAATTATATATTAATATTAATATATATATTATATATATATATTATACTATATAATATTATATATATTTAATATAATATATAATATTATATAGTAATATTAAGATATATATATATATATATATATAATATATATAATTAAAAATATATATATTAATTATATAATATTAAATTATATAAAGTATATATAAATTATAATTATTATATATATTATATATTATAATAATATACTTATATATATATATTATATATATATTATTTTATATTAATATATATTTATAGTATATATATATATATAATATATATATATTAACTTTTATTATATATATATTTATATATATATAATATAACATAGATTTTTAAATAATATTTAAATAGGGAATGACTAAGTTATTTCTACTCTCAATTAATATATATATTATAAATATATATATATAAAATATATATCATATATAGTATATTATTAATATATATATATTATATATATATATATATATATATATTTAATATATATATATATATATAAAATATTTAATATTATATATTATATTATATATATATATATATATATTATATATTATATATATATATATATATATAAGTATATTATATTATAATATATATATATATATAAATATATATATATTATATATATATTTTTATTATTTTGCGTATTTTTTTAGACTTAAGGAACATTAAAAGGAAGATGAAATTTAAGATTCTTCTCTATTATATACAATAAACTAAATGAGGATACATTAAAACAGGATATATATATATAAGTATTATTATAATTATTATATATATTATATTATATTACCACTTATATTTATACATAAAGAACTATTACGGGATGATAAAGTTAAATTGCCTCTCTTCTAGGGGTCGAACTCACCTACACCGCCGGATGTGACTGAAAACGGACTATTACTCGAGACGCTCTACCACTGAGCATCCATACTACCAAGTATAGATTCAGGAACAGCTTTAAAAGCGAACGAGCTCCCGTCAAAGCGTTATCTATCCATGGTTTTCACCCAGTCCTTTATGTTATAAGTAGGTAAATATTTAAGATTGTCATTATACATACTGATTATATGTAGGTAAAAAGCATAATGTTATTATAAAATATAAAAAATCTTACGAACGATATTACAAGAAGTTAGGACAGGGTAAAAAACCTTTAGTATATAGTAGTATATAAACGCCTTGATTCAGGTAGAGCTCGTTCGCTTAAAGTGTTCCTTTGAAATACTAAACTTGGGTTATGGGAATGTATATAGCTCAGTGGTATATTTATTATTAGTTAGAAGTGCAGTATCTCACACCGAGTGAGTGTTACGTCTCACTGGTATAAAGTCGCAAACAGTGCGGGTATTACTCTCTCGACGCCCAGATGGATGCCAATTCATTTACCTTTCTCGTAATATATATATAGTTTATCTTGTGTTTGATTATGATAAATATTATAAATTGCTCGGTGAGTAAAAGCCAGATGTTATATAATATTATAAAATCTTTATTTTCAGAATTTCACGATACAGAGGATAAGGACAGGGTGTAAAAACCTAGAGTAGCATAACGCTTTAATTACCTTGACGGTAGTAAAGCTCGTTTGCCTTAAAGAGCTATCCTGAAATCTAACTTTGTTAGTTAGTGGATGTATATATATTATACTTTTTACAGTGGTTAAGAGTCAGTCATATTAATATATATTACCTCCGAGTAGTGTCTGTTTCTCATGTGCGTAACAGGCATTACCGGGTGGTTCGACCCCAGAATGAAGTTGCAATATCTTATTAACCTTTCCTTATTTAATAGTTTACTTATGTTTAGTTTACTGTAAAATATAATTGACTTTATATATATATATAAGGATAAAAAGCTATATATTAAATTATTTATATATATAAAATTTACGAAACTCACGATACGAGGGAAGGATCAGGGTATGAAAAACTCTAGCGTGATTAACCGCCCTTGACGGCTGAAGCTCGTTCGCTATTAAAGCTATAGTTCCTGATATTACTAACTTGGATTATATATAGATTAACTGGATTATGCGACAATTACTCACGGCTGGGGTAGAAGCTCGTCGTGAGAGTAAGTAATTATGTTATTACGTTATCTACTAGTCTGCAACAGGGCTGGATGGTTTCGACCCACAGAGGAGGGCAATCTTTACCTTCCCGTAATAGATTCTCATTTTGATTTATTTAGTTGTGTAAATATTTTAAATTGCTTATATATAGGTAAAAATAAGCCAATATTATAAATATATAAATCTTATTACTCGAAACGATATTAACGAGCGTGAAAGAGGACAGGGAAGTAAAACCTTATACGTTTAGATAACGACCTACTGAACGGGAGTGATCGTTATCGCTTTAAAAGCCTAGTTTCCATGAATTCTAATCTTGGGTTTATGTGAGTAATGGCTCTTATACCAGTTGGTAGGTAGCTTATCGAAAGGTTATATGTCGTTCTCCAGTTCGCAAACATGCGGTTGCGTTCGAACCCCAGAGGATGGCAAATTCCATACAGTCTTCCCGTAATAGTTACTCTTTGTTTAGTAGAGTTAAATATTAAATGCGGAAAAAGCCAAAGTTATAATATTAT
>JABUQX010024754.1:52500-75000 GCA_015478945.1 Trachelipus rathkii | reverse complement strand
TTTCATACCCCGGTCAAGTGCCTTAGGATATGTTAAGCGCCACTAAAAAATTCTCCCCTTGGTTCCGAAGGGCAGAAAACCATAAATCAGTAAGATAGGAAAGTTATATCGCCAGTAGACCCTCGAGCGCCCCCGAAAGCCGGTACTGGAACGATCGGAAGAAGAGAATTGAGATTCCAGATGATCTAAGAATTGGGAGAGTTGAGAAGGGTTTTCAAAGATCTTAGATAAGAATACAAGTGAAGCTAAGGGCGATATAGGAAGGATCAGAGCGGCTCCCTTTTTTCGGAATCGGTTGGGCAACTTGTGCGTGCTTCCAACACTGAGGAAAGTATTAGTATTGATACATAGAGAATATAGTCTTGAACGATAAGAGGGAGGGGGCCAGGCACGGAACACCACTCCCTCACAACACGGGGAGGAATGCCATCCGGGCCACCCGCCTTCCTAACCTTCATAGATTTTCAGGAGCCCATGCACCGATGAAATATGATCAGAGGTAAAGCATAGGACACTTGAGATAAGATGGGAGGAGGAGGAGGCGGAATGCCAGAATCATCCAGGGTTGAGTTAGAGGAAAATAGGAGGCCGAAGAGATTGGCCTTTTCAGATTGGAGAATTAGCACAGAACCATCAGATCAAAGAAGAGGAGGAAAGGCAGATTTACAAAAGTTTGTTAGAGATGTTTTTTGGCAAGGGCAAGAAAGATTTGTCAGTAGGAGAAACCAAGCGATTTAGCGCACTCTTCGCTTGATGAAAGCGCCGCTTGCTCGACGAAGAAGTATTCGCTCTATGCATAATCAGATTTCTTAAGTATTATAACTGTAATATGAAAATAGCAAGATGTGAATAGGTGAGAATAACGAGAATATTTTTATTCCACTCACCACGATAAGCACTGTCTCTTAGCCTGAATTGCATGGACCATATACATAGAAACATAAGCTAATCAGAGCGAACCTATAATGGATTATGATGAGAGTGAGAAAGATTTTAGTCGTAAAGCAAGGAATGAACTACTGTCTTACATCCCTAATCAATTAGATAACTGACTCCCACCTTATCGGCTAAAATGACTGAAGCTAGTCACCATGATGAGGTTCTCAAAAGCTCATAGTCATTCCAATTATATATAGTTAGCTGTAGAAGCAATATCGCAGCTACACGATCTAAATATAATTTAAGGCCAGAAATAATCAGCGTATGAGGCAGGATGGAGCTTGTTATGTGGAAGAGAAAGTATGAAATTTAAGAGATATAAGGTTGATGTCAGATTTAACTCCAAATTAAGGAGCGAAGTGGGTATGTATTATATTAATAGAGATGAAGGAACTAGTGGTGAACATATAGGTCAAAGTTAGTTGTTCAAGGATTTGAGTTCTATAGGACCGATCCTCGAGGAACGTGTGTGCGCTTTCTTTAATTATGAGTATTGCTAACCAGATCGTTTGAGATATAACTAAATGATTTCATGGCCTCTCTCACCCTAACCTTATAATTCTCTATAAGTATGAGGATAGACCCAACCATTCTCTAAGTTTATGTACATTGGAATAATCACCCTAATATGAGGAACCTCAGTATTTGGATTTAGAGGAAGATATATAACTAAGTCTTCTGAGTGAGTAGAAAGATATTTACAATAAAAAGGCTTTGGTAAAATCTTAGTTTCTGTTAGTTAGTGGAACTAGAGCAGAGTGCCATACAAGATTTAATTGTTTAGATTATAGAAGGGAAGGAAAAAATTATTTTAAAGTCCACAGAACTCAATCGAAGTTAGGTAAGAATTTTCTCAAGTAATTCACGAGATACGTCTGTATGTTACAGGTATAAGTTATATTATAATGTGATTATATATCAATTAGGCACTCACATCCACCTCCTTATAGTATATAAATATATTATATATATATATATATATATATATATAATATATAATTATATATATATATATATATATATATATATAGTAATATATTATATATATATATTATATATATATATATATAATATATTAATATTAACATTTATTATATATTATAATTAATATTATATATATTAATATATTATTATAAATATTAATATATTAATTGAGAAAATTAACAACAGTACTAACTTAGCTGGTTGAGTAATTATTATATATATATAAATATGGGTAATATATATGATTAATATATATATAATATATATAATATAATATATATTAATAATATTATATTAATATATTAATTATTATATATATATTATATATATATTATTAAATATATAATAATATTAATATATTAAATTATATATTATATATATTATATATATATATATATATATATATATATATATATATATATATATATATATATATATATATATATATAAAAAAAATAATATATATAATATTATATAAAATATATATATATATATTATATATATATATATAAATAAATCATTGATGATGGATGATGAAAGAATAATAAAAAATTTAATATCATATGATTTAAAATGATTGTATTCATAGTCGATTCTGAAGATAAACGTTAGTGTTTGCTAGATGTTAATAGTAGTAATAATACTTTCAACTTAAAACTTAATGTTATGTTAAAGTGAGACAAAAACCCTTTAAAGTTTTACATTAGAGTAGATGGAATCTTTGAGAAGTTTGATTAAAATTCGTATTGAATGGGTGGAAGAAATTAAAAAAAAGAATATGTAAAACAGAGAATGTCTTCAATAAGACAAAAGAAGCTAGTAACTTATAAGCAATGATCAGCAAATACGAGTGCAAGACGAAAAGATTCATTAAATACTACTACAATGTGTGTGATCACATTGTCGTTTGACTGTGACCCACAGACTTTAAACAAATTAAATCAAAGTAGGATACAGGTATTTAAATGTAATAAATAAAACAATGGAGTAAGATGTACGAAAGAATGCACATCTCAAGGTGAAGCAATAAACCTGAGAAGGTAATAAACTACTCCGGTTATTGGGGACTCATTGTGAAATAGAAACAACTATTCAAAGAGTATGCCTCACTTGAATTGGAGAATAAGGCCAAGAGAAAGACCTACGATCACATAAATAAATAGAATGGTAAAGGATATAATACATTATTGAGGAATTCAAGAAAGAAAAAAGAAATGCTAATGGTTGCCAACGTCAAAGAGGATACGGCATTGTATATATATATATATATATATATATATATATATATATATATATATATATATATATATATATATATATATATATATATATACTGTTACATATATATATAAATATGTATAATAATAATAATAATAATAATAATAATAATAATAATATAATAATAATAATAATAATAATATAATAATAATAATAATAATATATAATAATATAATATATGTAATAATAATAATATGTAATAATAATAATAATAATATAATAATATTAATATGTATATGTGCTGTAATAATAATAATAATAATATGTAATATGTAATAATAATAATAATAATATAATAATAATAATAATAATATGTAATAATAATAATAATAATCATATATAATAATAATTATAATAATGTAATATGTTATCAAGAATAAGTGTATGTATAATAATAATAATAATAATATGTATATATAATAATAATAATAATAATAATAATAATAATAATATGTAATATAATATAATAATAATATAATTTATAATAATATAAAATAATAATAATAATAATAATAATATATGTAATAATAATATTAATAATAATATAATAACTCAATAGTAATAATAATATGTATGTAATGTAATAGCTGTAGCATGTATGTGATTTGTAATAATGTAATAATATGTATGGCATAATAATAATAATGTAATATATAATGTAATGGAATATATAATGTAATATTAATATGTATCAATATAATAATAATAATATGTAATAATAATAATAATAATATGTTTATTAATAATATAATAATATAATAATAATAATAATAATATGTATATAATAATAATAATAATAATAATATTAATAATGTAATATATATAATAATAATAATAATAATAATAATAATAATAATAATAATAATAATAATAATAATAATAATGTATGTAATAATAAATAATAATACATAAAATATATATATATATATATGTAATAATATAATATGTATAATAATGTATCATAATATGTAATATATAGCAATAATAATAATAATAATAATAATATATTTATGTAAATGTATAATATATATATATATATATATATATATATATATATATATATATGTAATATATGTATATATATGTATATATATAATAATAACTCTAATAATATATATATATATATATATATAATAATATATGTATAATTAAATAATAATAATAATAATATGTATATATATAATATAATAATATATATAATAATAATAATAATAATAATATGTATATATAATAACATATATATAATATATATATATATTATTATTATTACGCAACGCTTTTTGATCGCGAGGAAGAAGGCGGGTGGTGGTGCGATGCAGCCTTCATCACGTTCACACGCCCCCTCATCAGCCCTCACCCACACCTCACTCCACTCCCTCTGTCCCTCGCCAGCTCCTACCCTCTTCCTCCCCATCCCTCCCTCCTCCAACATCTCCTTTATTCCATCCATCCACCCTCCTTGGTCTCCCCCTTCCTCTCCTTCCTATCCCTCCGCCTCCCAAACTCTTCCTAACCACTCTCTGCTCCTCCATTCTCACTAAATGCCCATACCATCTTAACATTCCCTTCTCCGCTCTTCCCACCAGACCCTTCCTCCAATCACACCTCTCCCTCACCACCCTATTCCTAATCCTCTCCCTTCTGCTAACCCCACAAACTGCTCTCAACCCCTTCATCTCAAATACTTCCAACTTTTTCCTGGACCTAGCATTCAATCCCCACGTTTCACACCCATACAGCACCGCTGGTACACAGATTTTTTCGAACATACTCATCTTAACTTCCGTGATGATCCCTCCCTTTCCATATTTCTCTCAGGCCACTCACGCCCTCATTCCTTCACCAATTCTATGTTCTATCTCCTCCTTCATCCCTCCCCTTACCCAACTCCATCCCTAAGTATCTAAAAATCTTTACTTCTTCCAATACTACCCCCCCTACTTTAACCTCCTCCTCCCCCTCCTCCTTTTCCTCTCCTCAAACACTAACACTTTCTTACCTGGATTTATTTTAAGCCCCTTTTGTCCACACACCACTCTCAAACTCCCTCACCAAACACCGCAGCCCTTCCGCGTTCTTCGCCACTAGGGCAGTAACATCCGCAAACAGTATCATGTTCACTTCCCTTCTATCATCCCCATTCATCAATTCCACCTCCCTCCCTCACCATTCCTCTGCACACACTCTCCATAAGCAAGTTGAATAGCCATGACACACCCCTGCCTCAATCCACACACCGTCTCAAACATCTCTCTCCCCTTCTAACACTCTCACACACATTCTGCTATTCTTATAAAGCCCTAATACCTTTCACCTAAATTACTGCCCCCCACCACATTTCCTCCAACACCCTCACATTTCACCCCCTATTCACTCTATCATATGCTTTTTCTAAATCTAAAAACATCCATACACTTTCCTTTTCTCAATACTTTTCTCTGCAAGCATCTTTAGTGTGGGCAACTTGATCACACACCCTCTTCCCTCCTAAATCCTCCTTGTTCTTCCCCACTCTCCCCTCCGTTAAACCTCTTACTCTCTCAATCAGTATTCTTCAAGAAGTACACTTTTCCTACACACTTAAAAAGACCATATACCCTATAATTCCACATTCCATCCCCCTATCCCCCTTTCCTTATACGGAGACAAACATCCATCCTCCCAATCCTGTGTGGTACCTCCCCACTCCTCCAACATATGTTATATAACCTATACAACCATTCCTCCACCCCTTTACCTCCCTTCTGTAACATTTCCATTCTCACCCCATCCAGGCCTGCAGACTTCCCTTTTTTTCCTTTATTCACGCCCTAATAATTTCCTCCATTTGAATTTCATCCTCCCCCTCCCTCCCCACTTCATTTCCCATCCTCACCTCTTGCATATTTATTCCCTACCCCCTCCCCCCTTCATTCAATAGTCCACTAAAATACTCATAATGTAATAATAATGTAATAATAATGTAATAATAATGTAATAATAATGTAATAATAATGTAATAATAATAATAATAATAATAATAATAATAATAATAATAATAATAATAATAATAATGTAGAGCAATATTATAATAAATGACTGTATTTTATAATAATATATATGTATGTAATATATAATAATAATAATATCATATCAAGAAAACCAACATAATAATAATAATAATAATATATATATATTAACAATAGTATCAATTTTAATAATATTTAAAGTAATAATAAAAGTAGGTTAATAATAATAATATAATAATATATATATAATAACAACAATAATATATATTATGTAATAATTTTACTATGCTATGTATATAATAATATATAATATATGTAATAGTAATAATAATATGTAATAATAATAATATGTAATATATATATGGATGTAATAATATATGTATGCTCCCAGCTATAATAATAATGTTTATGTGGCAGTATGGCAGCTTCAATATAGCTCGCTAATAAATGTGTAATGTAACAACCAATAATAATAATATGTATGTATATATACATAATATATAATAATAATATGTATATGTAATAATAATATGCTAACTCGTAATAAAATACCAATAATAATATAATAATAATAACATAATATATAATAATAATATATATAATAATAACTAACTAATAATATATAACATATATATATAATAATAATAATAATAACTTAATAATAATAATAATATAATAATAATAACTCAACAGTTGTTGTGATGCTGTAGCAATGGCCTGTAATAATAATATGTAACAATATAATATATTTATGTATGTATATTTTTCTTAACATAATATGTATATATATAATATATATATAATAACATAATAATAATATATATATAATAACTAATATATATAACTAATAGCAATAACAATAATAATAATATATATATATATATATATGCTATGTTTATATAATAATATGTAATAATAATATAATAATAATAATAATAATATATATATATATATAATAATAATATATATAATAATAATAACAATAATATATATATATATATATATATATATATGCTATATATATGGTCAGGTATCTAAGCGAAGCTAACGTCATTTAATTCGAGGGGACGGCAGAGCCTACAGTAAACCAAATTATATATTTTGAATAAGCGAAAAATTTAGGGAAGGGTTTTTAATTTTTTTTTTTTTTTTTTTTTTTTTTTCTTTTTTTTTTAGAAAATTTTTCCTTTTTTTATGGGGTTAAATATGACGGGTGACAGAGAAGAAGTCCCTCCTCGTCCCATCGGGAGGGAAAAAGTTTAACTCACCTTTTGCGATTTACCTATGGTATTCACTTTAGTTAAAAAAGAGTATTTTACTTCCTTTTACACTTTTGGTATTACTTTAACTACTTCGGTATTACTTTATTACTGTCTCCCGTCAGGCTCGAGCCTTAAATGGGGAATTTTTTTTTAAATATTTCCGACGAATAAATACAAAAAAAAAATAAAAAAAAATAAAAAAAATTTAACTACAAATCCACTTCAGAATTCTCGCTGATTCCAAATAGTTAATTTGTTTTACTGTAGGTTCTGCCGTTCTCGAGTTATATGATGTCACTTTAGACACTCTGGCCTATATCTATATATATATATATATATATATATACAGTTATATATAACAACCTTATATATATATATATATATATATATATATATATATAATATATATATATGCTTTATAATATATATATATATATATATATATATACAGTTGAAACGCACACTTACAGTCAGATCCCTATTCAAGGAAGGGGTTTTGTACATTTCAAAATTACACCATATGGTACAAATTTCGCAGAAGAGCACATACGCCTGCTTTTAAGTGAGAGAGATTAGATTCAGCTGGAACCAGAAATTGTAAGCAAATTTCGCAGAACAGAGGTTGCAGGAAAGAAGGAAGGACAGCAGCGAAGAAGACTAGAGTTACTAATATCAACGCAAAACTAATGTGCAGACAAAGCACCCTTATTGCTACAAGGGGGTCATAAAGTGTTTTAAGTGTTTTTTTTAAAGGTCAATAAGTGTTTTAACCTGTCTCGTCACATGTCTGTTTCTCAGCAAGGGATACAACTGACCAACACCTCTAGAGTAGTTCATTATTCTTTCCTCTATTTCAACCTCCATCATTCCACTGCTGTTTACCGTAACTCCCAAATACTTAAAGTTCCTCGCATCTTTTATTCTTTCACCACCGATCTCTATGTTTAAGTTCTCTCCTTCCCTAGCTATCTTCATCACTTCAGTCTTGCTCATATTCATCTTCAATCCCCTCCGTCGCAGCACCTCCTCCCATCTGATCAGTACTCTCTGTAACGTCTCCCTGTCTCTTGCAACCAGATCAATATCGTCCGCATATGCCATTACAACAATCTCCTCCTCCTCCTCTACACCAATCTCTCGCATACACTTGTCCATATACAGGATGAACAATAATGGTGACAACACTCCTCCCTGTCTAACACCTGTCTTCACTCCAAACCACTGTCCTATCCCATACGCTGTCCTGACGGCACTTTCACTTACTGTGTAAAGTCCTCTTATCACTCTAATCAACTTGGGTTCTATCTGGTAGTAACGATCCTCGAGTGTCTCCCAAAGTTTTACCCTAGGTACACTGTCAAATGCCTTCTCTAAATCCACAAAAGCCATATACATTTCCTTACTCTCAGCTCTTCTCTATCATCATCTTCAGAGAATATCAGATCCGCGGTCCCTCGTCCGGGCCTGAATCCCTACTGTGCTTCATTCAGCTTGTCTTCGACTCCCGTCCTGAGCCTTTCTCCAATACGCTTTCATATAACTTCATGGCATGCGGCAACAACGATACCCCTATAATTGGAACAGTCGCCCTATCTCCCTTTTGAACACCGGACATACTATCGCCCAGCCCCAATCCGCAGGTACTCTCTCCACTCTCCAGAAATCATTAAACATCCTCAACATCCATCGCATGACCTCCTAGCATCGCATTATCTCCACCGGCAGCCCATTGCCATCTCCTACTCTTCCATTGTTATCGCACCCTCATTCACGTTTATTCGGAACTGTTCCTCTCTGCGTTCCGGAAGGTTCTCTTCTCCTTCCTCCTGATTATATAACTCTGAAAAGTACTCTCCCCACCTGTCGCTGGTCCACTCTCAGCCTACCCGCCTTATCCTTTACTGAGTGTGCAACAGTCGACTCCTGTCCTCGTAGGTTTTTTTGCCATGTTATATATTAATTTCTTGGTTCCACCCATATCCTGTCTCAGTTGTTCACCGATCTTCTCCCACGCTTGCTCCATCGCTCTCCTTTTTAGGTCTCGGCCTATATATATATATATATATATATATATATATGCTGCTGTGTTAATCAATATATAAAAAGAATAATATATATGTAATATATGTATATAAAATGCATGTAATAATAATAATAATAATAATAATGTGTGTGTATGTCTATATTAACTTTCTTCTTCAATATGCCTTAATAGTAATAATGTAGCCAATAATAACAATAATAATAATAATATGTAATAATATATATAAATAATAGCTAATATAATATATAATAATAGCCTATTAACCAATAATAATATATATAATAATAATAATATAATAATAATAATAATATATGTAATAATATATATTGTAATATAATATAATGATTAAAATATCAACAATAATAATAATAATAGTAATAACTTAACAACCAGCAACTTAATATGTAATAATATATATGGCACTCAGCAATGTAGCGTGGCTGTAGCTGCTGCTAATAATGTGTATATATGTATATTATAACCGGATGGAATCTTCTCCATGAATGAAGTATTATAACAATATAATAATATGTAATAACTTAGTGAAATTATATTGCCAACGCGCCATGTAACCAATAGCATGTATATGTATGTATGTAATAGCAGCATGCGCCAGCTGTAGCAGCAACAACAACCAATGTTGGCATGAGTGGCCAATAATATGCTGTATGTAACCAATAATAGCCAGCAACAACAGCCTTCCAACAACATATATAATATCAATATGTATATGTATATGAAATAATAACCAGCAACAACAGCAACCAATAATAATAATAATATATATATATGTATATGTATGCTTATATGTATTAATATTAACAATAACTAACAATAACAGTAACACATATGTAATAATGCTCATACTGCCTCATGCTGTATGTATGATTCATATGATTTAACAACCAATATGTAATAATAATATATATAATAATATATATATAATAATAATAATAATATATAATAATATAATAATAATAATAATAATAATAACAATATATATAATAATAACAATAATAATAATAATATTAATATGTAATAATAATATATATATGTATAATATAATAATACAATAATAACCAATAAACAATAACAGTAATAATAGCAATAATAATCAACAATGCAACAATAATGCTGTAATATGTTTGCTCCAATATCAATATTGTGTATATGTATTAGTAATATGCTCAATGTAACCAGCATAACCAGCATAATATGTATGTATGTATCAATAATAATATTAATGGCGTATAATAATATAATAATAATAATAATAATATGTATATGTATGTAATATAATCATATATATGTAATAATGTAACCAATAATAATATATATATATGTATAATAATATCAACTAATAATATATAATAATAATATGGATGTATAATATATGTAATATATAAAAATATATAATATAATAATAATAACAATAACATAATAATAATAACCAATAATAATAATATAATAATAATAACAATAATAATAATAATAATAGCCAATAATATTCGGAAATTGTAATCAATAGCGCATAATATATGTAATAATATAATAATAACAACTGTAATATGTATATATATGCATATTTAGCTATAACCATAGTAATAACTTATGTATGCTCTTAGCAATGTAACCAGCCCTTCATATATATGTATATAATATATATATATATATATATAATAATATAATATATATATATTTAGTAATAATAATAATATGTATATATATATATATGTATAACCAATAATAATATATCAATATATCTTAATAATATAATAATATAACCAATAATATCAGTAATATAACAATAATAATAGCATAATATATGTATGTATATGGTTCAGGTGTCTGAGTAACATTTAGTTCGGCGGCGGAATACAGTGGAAACCCAGGTGTATGTTTTTGAATCAGCAGAAAAATTTAGGGAAGGGTTTTTAATTTTTTTTTTTTTTTTTTTTTTTTTTTTTTTGGTCGGAAATATTAAAAAAAATTCTTCATTTAGGGGGCTCGAGCCGACGGGTGACAGAGGGGGGAAGAAGTCCCTCCCGTCGTCCATCGGGAGGAAAAGAGACCCCAACTCCTGCCATCTTTGCGATTTACCCTATGGTATTCCTTTAGTTAAAAAAGAATAATTTTACTTCCTTTTACACTTTGGTATTACTTTAACTACTTCGGTATTACTTTATACTGTCTCCCGTCGGCTCGGGCCCCTTAAATGGGAAATTTTTTTTTAAATATTTCCGACGAATAAATGCAAAAAAAAAATAAAAAAATAAAAAAAATAAAAAATAAAAATCCCTCCTTAAAATTCTCAGCTGATTCCAAATAGTTAATTTGTTTTACTGTAGGTTCTGCCGTTCTCGAGTTATATGATGTCACTTTAGACACTCTGACCTATATATATATATATATATATATATATATATATATATATATATATATATATATATATATATATATATATATATATATATATATATATATATATATATATATATATATATATATATATACAGTTGAAACGCACACTTACAGTCAGATCCCTATTCAAGGAAGGGGTTTTTTACATTTCAAAATTACACCATATGGTACAAATTTCGCAGAAGAGCACATACGCCTGCTTTTAAGTGAGAGAGATTAGATTCAGCTGGAACCAGAAATTGAAAGCAAATTTCGCAGAACAGAGGTTGCAGGAAAGAAGGAAGGACAGCAGCGAAGAAGACTAGAGTTACTAATATCAACACAAAACTAATGTGCAGACAAAGCACCCTTATTGCTACAAGGGGGTCATAAAGGTGGTGGTAAGCAAGTTTTAAATTTTTTCGAGCATTTGCCATTGCTCTACTTAAAGAAAAGAGATAAAACACCAACATCGCCCAACAAAGATAGAAGGATTTTGAACTTTTAAGTGCCTAACATTTTATTTACCATTTGGCCTTTGAATCGACCGTATCCAAGAGCTGCTCGAAACTAGAGCCCATCCAGATGTGAGAGCAGGTGCTCAGTACTCCATACAGAATTGAATGATACATTTGTATAGCTGAATCAACTGAAAAAAAGGTAAAAAAGTCTCGAAGCTTAAACAGAGTTTCTTTGAGACCGTCCAATAAACCATTGTGATGTGAGGTATCTAAGAATTTGTTTATATGTTATGGATAAAAATGTTTTTTTTTGTCAACCGGAAAACCGAGAGAATTACCGAAAAAGATAGGAAAGTTAGAATTTGTCTTAAAGAACGAGATATGTAGAAGCTTGGTTTCTAAAGAATTGAATTTTACAAGGTTAAGACGCCCTCACCGTGAAATTCTATCCAGATCAGTGAAAATAGAATCTGAAAGATTAAGACGAGATGTAATTCTAGAAGTAAAAGAGGGAGCAGATTTGAATTGAGTTTGAAGAATAAGGGGTCGAGTCATCGGCCTGAGTTGATAGAGTTAGATATGAAGGTGAGAATATCATTAATGAAAAGTATAAAAATAAATGTAGGAGATAAGATATAACCCTGAGGAACACCGCTATTGACAGAAAAAGAAGAAGTCGCCAATCAGCAGCTACCAATGTTGAGGGATTTGAAAGAAAGCTAGACATAGGTAAGCAAAGAGAGTGAGGAAACCCAAAGTAGGTGAGTTCAGAAAGTAGTGACCCTTGCCATACTCGGTCAAATGCTTTGGATATCTCAAGCGCCATCACACAACTCTTCCCATAGTTCGTAAGGACGGAAAACCATATATCTGTTAGATAGGAAAGTACATCGCCAGTATACCTCAATCACCGAAAACTGTTTTAGCGACCTTAAAGAAGGGAATAACATTCCAGATGACCTAAGGAATGGATGGTAACAATGGTTTCAAAGATCTTAGATAGAACACAAGTGTGAATTATGGGGCGATAGTTTAAAAGATCAGAGCTAATACAATTCTTCGGAATTTAAACATATTCATTCTTCCATCTCTGTGGAAATGTGCTAGTCCTAATGTCCTAAAGTTCATAGATTTCTGAATTTAAAGCATCCGATTAAATGTAATTCCAGGCAAAGGCATAGCACACTTGAGAGAGAGGGAGAAGGAGGAAGAGGAATCTCAGAATCGTCCAGGGTTGAGTTAAAGGAATATAGATGACCAAAGAGATTGGCCTTTTCATTTGGAGCATTAGCAACAGAACCATCAGAGCGAATGAGGAGAGGATAGGCAGATTTTTATTTGTTAGAGGTGTTTTTGGCAAGAGGCTAGAAAGATTTGTCATTATGAGATCCATGGAGGTAAGCGCTCTTTCTTTTAGTGAAAGTTCGCTTTGCTCGCGGAAGAGTATCCCTACATAGATATGTAGCTGAATGAAAATTAGTGAATGTGATATGAAAACGAGAATTTTTCTACTCTCGATAAGCACTGTCTCCAGTCTGAATGGTCAATGCATCCAATCAAACCTGCTTGATTGAACCATGAACTATGAGTGAGATAGATTTAGTAAAATTAGGAATGAACCAGCATATTCCATCAACGATTAGAGCTCCCATCGTATCTGCGGAAGCCAAAGCAACTTCAAAGTCAAAACACTTACACCAGTTATAGCTAGCGTAGAAAAGACGCAAAGCTACCCAAATGGAGCTGTTGGAGAGAAGATTATAATTAAGAGATATAAGGTTGTGGGGTTCAGATTTACCAATTAGAGCGAATGTGCTGCATTTATAAAAAGAAAACTAGTTGTGAAACAAAGGTCAAGTTTGTTCAAGAATTATTAGGGGCGATCTGGAATGAATGTAGGTTCTTAATTTAGTTTCTCCAGATTGTTAAGAATGCTGAATGATTCGGCCTCTTCCCCACATAAATCAGTAAGAGAAGAAACCAACCACTCAGTGTTGTTTACATTGAAATCCCCTAAATAGAGGACTTGAGTAATTGGGTGAGTAGTTATAACTGTCTCGTGAGAAGTAGTAAGATTTTCAAAGAAGTCGCCAAAATATCTTTTATTATGAGAACAGTAGCACAAGCACAAACTTATTATAGTAGAAGGAAGAAAGAAACTTAACATCAAATTAACACAAACAAAAAGCACAAACTTAATATAGTGGAAGAAAGAAAGAAAATCAACATCAAATAACAAATTTGATATGATGCATTGATGAGGCCCTTTTCTATTTTGAATTTATCTGTCAAGGCAAAATGTCAAGAGACCGTAGCTATGTATGTGGAGGAAATATGTTATAAGGTGCTTGAAAGAAATGCATGTAAAAGAAAGATACAGAACAATTCACAAAATTTTGAAATTAAATTTAATTTTTAAAAAAATTAAATTTCCTAATGATGTAAAAATTAGTTCTTTAGGACTTTTTTTATAAAAAGCTATGAGATGGTACTGTCAATTAAATATAATTATTAACTGTAAATCTTTTGATGAGAATATTTTTTTTAGTATTCAAAAAGAACTGATCAAAATATGTTTAAGTTTTAGCTAGTAAACACTATATAATAGATTTCAATTGACTGTTTTTCAGATTCTCAAAGGACTATTAAGTTGTTATTTTTTATTTACTTAATAAAATAAAAAGAACTTTTTATTGATGCAATATTTTTATTTTATTTTTTTTTAACCTTTTGCAATATTCAACTTTGTAGTGATATTATTAATAAAAATAATTTTTTCCTCAATACTTTTGATTTCTAATTAAGTTGATTGTTCATATCTTAATATTTTAATAATATTTTTCTTACTCTGTAATTACATGATACATTTAGTAAGTAAATAGTAAAGTTATATGCTATCATTGAAGCCTTAATTAATTTTATATAACTATATATATATATAACTATATATATATATATATATATGTATATCTTTATAATAACAATAATAATATGTAATATGTAATATGTATAACATAATAATAATATATATATATAATAATAATAATAATAATAATATATATATGTAATAATAATATAATAATAATATATATATGCTATATAATAATAATAACAAAGGCTACATATATATGTATATATATATAATACTAGTAATAGCCAGCAACCTTTATCAGCACCAATAACGCGCGCCGCCATGTAGTATCTAACATCAACACCCATATCATCTTTCTCCCAACAGTATGTAATCAATATCGCATTATGCACGCGTATGGAAATATATATGGAAATATGTATGATATATATATATATAATATAATATATAATATGTATAACTATATTATAATAATATGTAATATAGCCAATAATATATCACACCCTCCCAATAAAATATACTGTATAATATATCTTTACTATATATAATATATATATATAATATATATGTATATATATATATATGCATATGTATGTAATAATAATATATATAATAATAATAATATTATATAATATTCAAATAATATTCGATAATACACACACATATATGAAGTAATATATATATATGTATTATATATATATATATAATAATAATAATATATGTATATATATATGTATATCTTTATAATATACCAACAGCAACATATATAATATAGGCCTTCTGCTATTTGCTCTTAACATATATATATATAGTAACGCGCCGCCATAATAGCATAACCCGCCATATTAATAATATATGTGTAACTTAAATGCATATTGTAGTACTTCGCATATATGTAACAAATAATATACACATATACGCTAATATATATATAACTGTAATGTATATATAGCCAGCAATAACATATATGTATATACTGCGCACGCGCATATATATCAACGCAACCCAACCTTGCTTTGTATATGCCAGCCTTTGCTACCTTATAGCACCTGTGTTGTATGTATGTATGTATATCGATAGTGAAGCGCGCCTCACTTTATGCTCAGCTAATGTAATATATATATATATCATAACTAACTTAATATATATATAATAATATAATATATATAATAATATGAAAATCAAATTAATAATATGTATATAACTATACTTTATATCTATAACATTATCAGAATAACTCAGCCAGCCCAATATATGCAATAATAGCCAGCCAACCAGCAACTAGCGCAGTAGCATGCATGCGCCTTCCAACCTGCTGTACCCGCTGCTGCACCTCGCTGCTCAACTGTATATGTTGTATCATGTATGTAGCCAGCCAGCCAGCTCCAACCTCCAATAACTATGTAATATGTATGTAATAATAATATGTAATATATAATAATTTATAACAATAACTATATATATATAATATAGCATATAATAATATATATATATATATATATATATATATAATATATATAGACCATATCTATAAAAGTAATATACATAATTGTATATCTTAACCTTTAATAATAGACTAATACAGCAGTACTCATGATCATTAGAAGCAGAACTACTATGTAACACATACCATTTCAACCATGTATATATATATCATACATATATATATATCAATAACCAACAATATCATACTTATAATACAAAATTCTGCTCAACAATAATAATATCAACCAATATATATATATGTATAGCATATGCAGCGCCGCCCAGCCTTGCTGCTGCTGCTCAACCGCCAGCCAACCGTCTAAGCCTGCGCCGTGGCAGCGCGCGCGCCAGCGCCCGCCCCTTGCGCTGCCAGTATGCTGCTGCTCTGTATGCTGCTGCCCAATAGCGCCCGCCGCGCTGTTTATATTGAGTGATGCAGCAGATATCATATTTTTCGCATCCGTGGATGCGGATGCTGCTGCGGATGTTTGATTTTAACATCCGCGGATGCGGATGCGGATCCGGATGTTTGATATATATATATATAGGGTCATGTTAATTTTTCTTAACGTTCTTTGGTGAAGTTTTGTTAATAATGAAAAAGTAAAAAGAATTGCAAGGAAAGAGAAAATAAGTTATTCAATATTTAGTATTGATGAAGCTCGATAAGTTTTTAATTCTTTCTTTTAATTTTTATTTTATATTTTAAGTTTTTTTTAAACAATTTTATTTAATTTTTAACTGTATTTGGTGCTAAAATGTTCAGATTGTTCTTCAATATTTTAATTATTGTTATTTATGTTTCTTATGGTATTTAATTATACATTAAAACAAAGAGGAATTAAATATTTGTCAACCAGTGTGTGTTAAATTCAATAACTACTTGCGGGAGGTAACATAAATCATTATTTTTAATTACGGTGATGAAGTTAGGTTACGTTACGTTATGTAACGTTATGATTAAGAATCAGGTTAGGTTAGGTTAGGTTAAGGTTAGGTTAGGTTAGGATTATGGTTAGTTAGGTTTGGTTATATTGGATTAGGTTAGGTTAGCTTGTTAGGTTGTATTACATTGAGTTAGGTTAGGTTGAGTTGGAGGTTAGGTTAAGGTTGGGTTGGTTAAGGTTAAGGTTAGGTTAGGTTAAAGATAAATTAGGTAAGGTAAGGTTACATAGGTTAGATTATCATGGTTTTAGATGAGGTTAACAAAGAAAATTTAAAAGTAAAATTGAATTTTGTTTAAAAATAAATTTAAATTTATTTCACCGATTTGTAGAACTATTTATCAATATGCATTGGTGAACAAAACATGACGGTGGAAGAGTACGTGGAGTGTTTTTAAGTATAAAACTAAAAACAAAAAGAAATGAAGATAAAGATGATTGATTCATATATTTACGAGTATGCATGAAGTAAAATAAATGAAGGAAAAATCTATTTGAAATAATATTAAAGGATATTGCAAAATTTTAAACATACATACTACGTGCATATATATATATATATATATATATATATATATATATAGCACTACCTGTATATATATATATATATATATATATATATTAACACACTATGGCTCAATATACACTACCATACTATATATATATAAAATATACGGTAATATATATATATATATATACCCTGCACTTATATATATATATATATATATATATAACTATATATATATATATATATATATATATAACTACTATACTCTTAATATATATATACTATTATATTATAAAAGGAATGTAGTGTTGACATTATAAAACTTCAACTTCCAATACATTAAATATATTACCATTATGTTCTGAATTTTTTTTTACCAAACATTTTAAATTTAAACTAAGTTGTAAAAATTTAAACCTAAAATTTTATGAGTTAAGAGAAAAACGTAAGGATTTATTAACATGGAGCCTATGTAGATCCTCGACCATATGTATATATATAAATATATATATATATATATATATAACCAATCGACTATAATGTCTTTTCATACTAGTAAACGTCCTGTCTGTTATATATTCTATAAATATATCGAGTTTAAGCCACAATCTATTAATATAATTGTTACCAGGGTGGGGATGGGAACCCAACTCAAATGCACCCCAGCAACCTCTTTTTACCCAACCTCACTCCCCTTAATGAAAGAGATTTTACAATGAATTATATTCCTTTTGCACTAGTATTGAAATTCAAATATAGGAAGGTTGTGCTTGCGAAACATCAATTTTTCTGCCTTTTCTGCTTCTGAGAGTCTGTTGCTCTTTTCATTATATTAACCCAGCATTACTAAATACTCTCTCACTTGGAACACTATTTGCAGGACAGGCCAAGTATTTCCTTAGCAAGTTTACTTAAGCGTGAGTAAACTTTTTGCTCAACTTCCACCAACTGATAGGATCATCACTTGTATTTAGTGGTTTTTCTTGGTGATAGTTTTCAATTCTTTGCAATACATCTTTTTGTAATGCGTGTGTTTTTTTATCACTACTGGACTATAGAAGTTCTTCCAGTGAATATATTGATTTGCTTGTAGAAGGTGATGGTTCTGTAGATTTCATTTTCCTTTGCAATGGGTGGCGAATTAATAGACTCTACGGATTGAAGTTTTCAACTGCAACACAAGTGACGATTGCTTGTTCTAACATTGTGTTACAAAAACACTTGTATAACAAGGATCTAAGTAAGTTGCAATAGAATGAATGATAAAATAATTTCACTAGAAACAAAGCGTTTTCTAGCTCTAGTTTTTTATTACATCTTTCATTCTTTTTAAACCGTCATCATTTTCATCTGAAGATGGTTCAAAACGCTTCCTTAGCGTTGAGATTAATGGTATTACATCGGAGAAAGAAGCTGTAGAGGCGCTGATTTTATTTGATAATTTCGTCAAATGGTTCCAATAGCTTAATGTGATATGATGTCATTTTCCATAGTAATTAGTAATAATGTTAACTTTCGAATTCAAACTGCAAAAGGTTCTCTGAGCGATACCATTTTTTCTATCATATGACATGTTTTTATTCAGCAAGTTTGAACATTTTGAAAACAGTAAGATATGAATATCAAGCCGTTTTTTGAATTGCATTCAACTCATTTCATTTTTATTGTCATTTTTATTTTTATTCGAAAATTTTATTATAAATTCTTTATCAAATCTTGACAAATAACATCCGCGCATCCACTGGGGCAAAAGCGCGGATGCGGTGCGGATGCGGATGCGGATCTTTAATAATGTGCGGATGCGGATGCGGATGCGGATGTTACCGGCATCACTAATATATATATATATATATATATAATAATATATATATATATATATTATATATATATATATATGTAACGTATATATAACAACCTTCTTAATAACGCTGTAATAACAATAACCATATAGCAACTATATATTTAACACATGATTAAGGCTCTTTCGGCAAATTGATTTCATTGTGGTTACTCATGCTAATAAAATTTCTTTAACTTTGCCTCACTCTTAATAGATATACGGTATATATATATATATATATATATATATATATATCTTATATATATATATATATATATATATATATAGTATATTCATATATATGTAACAATAATAATAATAATGTATAATAATAATAATAATATATATATAATAACATATATGTAATAACATATATATATAATAACATATATATATATGTAACCTTTCTATATATATATAATAATATGTAATAATCAACCAATAATAATATATAATATGTAATATGATATATATATATAATATAACAATAATATCTCATTACAGTAATTATATAATAATATAATAACCAATACAAAAACTCTTCAATATATATATATGTATATATATATATAACGCAGTAACAACGTAAAGACTAATAATAATAACCAATAATAATATGAAGTAATAATAGTAATAATAATAACATATAGCATAATAATAATGTAATAATAATAATAATAATAATAATAATATATGTATGTAATATAATAATTAATATAATGTAATAATATAATATGTTTATATATTAATATAATAGCATAAATATATATATAACTAATATAATATATAATAATAACATATATAATAATATATATATAATATATATATAATAATAACATATATAATATATAATAATAATATATAATAATATATATATTAATAACACAGGATGTATGTAATAATAACCAATATATATGTATATCAATAACAATAATAACTCTTTACTTATAATATATATATATGTATATATATAGTAATATATAATAATATCAACTCAGCTATATATGCTATATAATAATAATATAATAATAATAGTATGTAATATCAACCAGCCAGCAATAATATATGTTAATACAATATGTAATATGTATGTATGTAGCATATATATATATGCTGCTAATAACCTCAAAATAATTATCATTGGGGTGGAGTGCTTATTACCATATGTATATAACTATGTAGTAATAGCCAGCAACCTTATGTATAATACATATATTTAATAACCTTAGCAATAGCTAATATATTAATATACTAATATATACTTAATATATAATAGCAATAATATATATATATATATATATATATATATATATATCTTATATATATAATATATATATGCTATATAACAATAACCTTATATATATATATAATTTGCATAATTATTGAATTAGCAGGTCTTGGATTGTTTTATTACTTAGGAGTACTTTTGCCAAACAACCATACCAACACTGGTAAAAATATTCTGCAAATTCTTTTTAGAATTTTTGGTTTCATTACTTTACTTTTTAGTCATGTTTCATAATGGTGGTAAAAGAGAGAACATGTTTTCTTGCTCTTTCTGCGTAAAAACTGGTGTAAGGGTTTCCTTCTAAAATATCAACAATCCCTAAAGGTAAATATGACGAACGTGGTTTCACTTTTTCTCAAAAGATTATGCAGGATGACAAATCATTGTTATTAAAGCTGTTTTTTTTCGTTTGCAGCAGCATGGCTTTCGTAGTACCCGAAATATTGTAGATAGATTTATTGTATCATTTTCAATTTTATTAAAATATTTGGTAAATAGTCCCATCACTGATTCTTCCTTAACATCAACAATCCTCAAAAGTAAATTGTAATTGCCATCTACAAAACTCCATTAATTATTGCAAATTCAAGAACAAACAAGGCCACACTCCTGCCAAATTTAATTACGTATACCCTTAGACATTATAATTTTTCAAATATTTCAATTCAATAACAATCAACATTTTATGACTATCTATGAACGAAATACAACAATTTTACCTTACCATAACGTTTATGAAAAAAAATAGTTTTAATCATAACCAAAAACTCTCTATTGTGACATTGGTTGTTCTTCTAAAGTGAATATATGTGAGCTGTTAAGGCAAAAATGGTGTTAGTCATTTCTTTTTACAAGTTAGATTTTGAACAATAAATAGTTTAAATATTTGTATTACATAAGTGATCTACAATTGCCTTGATTACACTTGTAGCTATAATTTTCAAGTTACATTCTTGTGTTACAGAAAATATACAAAGGGAAAAAATATTACCATTGTAAGAATTGTAACCGTCTTGTTACATTCCCAAGGTTAATGATTCTTAGTTTATACAGAAGAGTTTAAAAGTGAAATTTTTCTGGATTTACGCTTATGCGAAAAATTGCTTCACGAATCAACCCCTAAATATAGTCTCCAATCTTGTTTTCGTTATATAGTCCTTGGTAGAAGCGTTCAAAGTTCAGATTAT